>PVIR01009425.1:0-53311 GCA_004026965.1 Petromus typicus | reverse complement strand
TGGAATTGAATGTTATAGAAAATTTTAGGAAGTGTCAGCCAAACTCACAGTATTCTCTGAGCTCTTGGTGGTTTCCAGTAACTCTATCAAGGCTCCGTTAAGAAATAGAACTTTGTTAATTATACAGTTGCTGCTTCTCTCCCTTGTATGAGCATACACCAATATGTCATAGTCTGATTGGGTAGACATGAACATTTTACAATGTGGTTAGGTATATTTATATTATGGAGTTATAGCAGAACTACTCCTGTGTATCCAAAGGCTGATATCATTCCATTGTGTAATGTTCCCACCCCAGTACATTGGGAAAGGCCCTACCACATTCTCCCCTTTGATGCTTGGACTCCATTCTTTTTTTTTTTTTTTGAGACAGGGTGGCCCTGAGCTCAGCCTCCAACTCACATCACAGCAATCCTCCTGCCTCTGTCTCCCGAGTGCTGGGATTAGAGGCGTGAGCCACCACACCTGGCACTGTGGTATGTGGTACTGATTGCGGCTGGGTGTGAGTCGCCACACCCAGTATTGTATGTGGTTACCGGGGATCAAACCCAGGCCTTTGTGCTTGCAAGACAGGTGCCAGAACCACTGACTAAATCCCCGGCCCTCGGACCCCATTCTACTTTGGGTCAAAGAGCATTGTCCTGGTTCAGAGGTTTATATTTAATATCATCTATTATAACAAAAAAGAAAGGAAACAAATTTTATGTATATGGGGGGGTGATAGGGTGGGTAGGGCTATGGGAAAAAATGAGAATTAAATTGTGTCTTATACTGGTTCAAATCCGCATTATGAAGTGCAATCATGATGCATATATGTAATGTACCAATAAAGATAAATATATATATATATATATATATATATATATATATATATATATAATATCATCACGTATAGCCATTTTCTTTTGACCATTGTCTTATATAGAATAGATAGCCAAGGGATCCTTGCAGGCGAGGATCAAACAAATTGCCCAAATCAGGAGTGTAATGCCAATGAGGGTTTTGAATGCCTTGAGAATTGAAAACCACTCCCAAAAAGTCCCTTGGGCTCTGTTCCTTTATAAATATGGGTTGGAACATGAGCAACTTTCCTCATTTGATCTGTAATCAGCTCTGTGACTTTTCTGTCATCATCCATTTGTAGGCAGCAGTTGCTCAGGGCAAATTTTTCATAAATGCTTCCTTCAGAAGCAAGTAGATAATCTAAGGGCAAGTGATTTTTATAGTTAGCAGTGCACATTTTGGTCTATTGTTTGACTAACAAGTTGAAAGCTTTGGCAGTTTCATTAGTCATATTTTCCAGAAATGCTTACAATCTAATTGTGCAGTTTACCATACAAACGGGGATGTGGTAGTCCCAGGACCCATCTTATGTGTGGGTGGTGGGACCATAATACTGAATTATGTATTCAGGGTGCCATTCATCATTTTTCCAATTGCCAATTTTCAGAGTTCATATTTTCTTTGGATTCCCCTTTCCTCATATATGTGGACCCCCAGATGTTCTCCCCTGGCAAATGTTAGCAGAAAGAAAAACGAGGTGGTTTATCTCTACTTTACAGATCTTAACCAGTTTGGGGGAAGTAGAGCACATGCAGTCCTGCTGCATGTCTAATGTTGTCTGTTTGGGGTTGGCCATTTGATGTCTGCATTGACATTGCCCCAGGCCCCCTTTAGAAGAGACAAGTTGGAGAAGGGATGATGATTTGGTTCAAAGGAGTCTGGGAACTTTCACCACTGGGTGTTCAAGGCTGTTGAGTTGTAGAGCTTTTGATCCACACACACTCGGCTCCCTACAGAGACACTGAACCATTCTCCCCACTGGGCAAGGCAATTTCTTCTGGTTCTTGAGGACTTGCAAAACCAAACCCTTGAGGTAGAGCTGGGGCACCCTGTGCCGGTAGAAGTTCATGAGCTCTAACTCCCTAACTTTCCATGGTCATTGACCCCTCATGTCAGCCACCCCCATACATAGCAAGAAAGACCTTCAGTTTCCACTGGGGCCAAAAATAACCTGTTGGTTGTGGCTCAGATTAGAAGAGAGTTACTTTCTATTTCCTTATAAAATGAGTGAAAAAAACCTGAAAGATGTGGCCCCAAATGGTAGTGACACTCTTGAAATGTAGTACTATTATTGGATATATGTATATACACGCATCTATATCATATATATATATATATATATATATATATATATATATATATATATATCTTACTTTTTCCTCATGAGGCACAATTTAGATCCTTAAAAAAAGAATTCTTGTCAATTCTGTATCGATGAGAATTAAAGAACATTTTTAGAACTCTTATACATTTAGGAAACAGAGTGAATGACTGTAATAGACTTACACAATACAAGTGTATCTTGTTCATACAATAATAACATATTTATTTAACCAAACCCAATAAATCTAAATTTAGCCAAAAGCATCCTAGTCAGAAAACCTCACTGCTTTAGACACAGAGAGCTTAACTTTTTATTTATAAGCAGGTTAAGTGTATCAGAATAATTTACTTAGTAACTGTTGGGGTGTGGCATCATAAGATCTAGGGAAAACTGGACAAGGCATTCATCGGTAGGGAACTGGAAAAATATTGGTCTAGGCAGCTGTTCTTTCAAGTACAGAGAGCAGTTTTTTTCACCAGTTCCCCAAGTTCAAGGGGTTTTCCTTTAATTATCTTAAAAATTGCTTCAGATAACTTATCATAACAGTTAACATTTTAGACTATTTTATATATTATCTTTGACAAAGGCAAAATTCTTAAGTTACTGCATACAGACAATAATAGACATTGCATTTATGAAGGTAATTTTGGACATTATCTTGGTTATGTTATCTAAAATCTGAATGGAAACAACTTCTCTTTAAAATACTGTTATTCTTGGGCTGGGGAGTTAGCTCAGTGGTTCTGGCGCCTGTCTTGCAAGCATAAGGGCCCGGGTTCTATTCCCCGGTAACCACATACAATACTGGGTGTGGAGACTCACACCCAGCAGCAACCAGTACCACATACCGCAGTGCCAGGTGTGGTGGCTCACGTCTGTAATCCCAGCACTCGGGAGGCAGAGGCAGGAGGATTGCTGTGATGTGAGTCTGAGGCTGAGCTGGGGCCAGCCTGAACTACAAAGTGAGATCCTGTCTCAAAAAACCTAAAAAAAAAAAAAACAAACCTAAAATACTGTTATTCTTATCAACTGATTTAAATTAGTGTACTGTTAAACTATGTGAACCACAGTCTTTTGACCTAATATCAGTGTCTACTTATCTGTAGAGTGACCTAAGTAGAAGATATAATTTATGATTCACATACAGAAACATACACAATTTAAATCATATATAACCTTTATGTTGTCAGACTATAAGTCTTCTATCTGTAAGTCCCATACAACTTTGAAGTCTCTTAACCTTTATCCTGTGACCTTTGGTGGATTTAGCTATTCTAAAATGCTAGATAACTGGTTTTTATGTGGGAGACTAAAAGAGACAGAAAATAATAAAATTACTTTAGATAACTTAAGGAGACGGACACACAACCACCTTTAGCTCAAAATGCACTCTTGGAAACATTGATAATGTTGAACTATCATTCTGATTTGTTGTAGGTTCATTATAAATTGACTAATCAGAACTTTTGGGGGTGCTTGATTAGTGAAGATGTTTCTAAACTAACACCAGTAAGGAGATGAGAGATTAAAACCTTTTATTATTGACTTACATCTAGAAAGAGTTAGAGGTGGGAGAGCCTTAAGGTTTTTTTGTCTTTTTCTTTTGTAATTTAGCTTTGGAGGGAAAAAAAAATTGACTTTAAATTTAATTATAGATCACATATCAACGAAAGCAGAAGCCATGTTCTTCCCCTGCCCCCTTACAAGTAGTGGCTCGTAATAGGCTCTCATACTCTCTGATACCCTACCTTTTTGGTAACCAACAGAACAGAATTAAAGGGTCTGAGTTTTTCCCTTTTTATATTTAGCCCAGCTTTGGATTTAACATTAATTTTCTATAATTTTGATTATACTTTCTTTCATTTTCCTTTGGTCTTAGATTGTTACATCTTTAAATTTAACTGACTGTCAACAGACTTTCAAGTAACTTTGAATTAGTGAGAGTATTTTAACACCTGCAGAAAGCAGAGAAAAGAGCAGCTCTGTAATTGTAGCTTAAGAATTTGCAATCTATGGGCAATTTTTAAAGCATATTAATTAAAATTTAAAAACCTTAAAGCTGGAAGCCAAAAGTTAAGTTATCAATTAGCCAAGATTTGTAAAAACAGGCTGTTATTATGACTCTGGATTAGCTCTGACATCACAGTTTGGATATTTTGTGCCTGACTCTCTTTTTTGGGGGATGTGGAAAGCTGTACTTCCCTAATTTTCTCCTGAACCAAGGAAAGTAGCAGTCTTTCTTCTGTCGTGTGGGTGCAGCCACAGCACCAGGAGTTAAGCCCTCTGTGGCCAGCAACCACTCCAGTCAAGGTGGAGGCACCTGTCTGGGGTGGTGGGGATTCTAGTCTTGGTGTGAGGATTCCAGAAAATCCTTGTAGAGGTGAATTCTCTCTTGTTAAGTTCCTGAGTTTTTAGGGGAAAGAGGACAACTGATCCCTGTTGCCAACACAGGGTATAAACTATTTCCTCTTAAGAACCTAGTCTTTTATCACTGACAAATTCAATCAACAATTAATGACCATAGTCTATGCCCAATCTGAATGCTGACCAGAAGATGGATGAGGTAACAATGGAAGTTTGTGGCCAAATGAAGCAAAAATACTTTATCATGTTAGCTTTCTTTTAGTATTTTGTCCATGGTTTGTCACCTCAAGTCTTTAACATCAGTCAAAAGAAGCTATTGGGGTACTTTGTTCCTGGAGCCCCTTTATTCCCTGATCTAACTGGGAAGCACATTTATCTCCCATTCTACTTGCCCCAAGAGCCCAAGGCTCAGTCTCTGGTGCACACTAAAATGTCTTGACAACAGTCAGTGCAAGAAAGTTGCTCAGGATGGCTGGGACCCCTGCAACAACCTGGAACACTTGGCTAATTTTCTTCTCATTCAATGAGCCATCAGCAGGCCATCTCGTGCCAAATGACAGCCACTCAATTTCACAGAAGTTCTGGAGTTTTCTGAGAGTTCAGTTTAACACCGTAATCCCTTGAAAATGTCTCTCTAAGATTCTGTAATATATATTCTAGGGAAGTTGATTTACTTTGCTTTTTGCCCATTTCTTCCCTTATTAGACAATTTGCAAGCACAAAAGAGGGAGGAGAGAAAGAAGGGTTTTAACCAGGAGAGTGGTAAGAGTTGCTTTGTCTTTCTCTGGCCTGAGATATCTCAGGTGCTTTTTAGCTTTGGCACAACTGCAAACTATCCCTTTAGCCATATAGAATCATCACAAAACCGTGGATCAGGACTCAACACTCACTTCAGCCCTGTGATCAGGTTGGAACCTTCCCGCCCTTAGTTTCATTCATACACAAACACACAATGATTCCAACTCACCATCCAATGCCTTGGGGCTGTGGTTTGGTTCCTGGAACTGCTAGGTCAACTCCAACACTCCAGTCAGCCACCCATTTCCTTAGAATTCCAATTTCAGTTTCAGGGAAACTTACTCAGCAATTCTGCTAGGTGATGAGTCTCCCTTTCTGCCTCTGTAAAGGCAGGACTGCCAAATCAACTTTGGGTCTTACCACACCTGCTAGGCAGTGCTCTCTGAACTGGTTCCTGGGGTTCCATGTTTCCTCATACACCTGGAGCTCTCATCTTGGCACTTGGGAGGGGTCAAAGTCCCATAGGGGTCAAATGGTCTGCTGGCACCAGGTGAAGGTTGCATCTCCCAGTGCTCCAAGGCAGTGACAAAAGAGGTGGAGATACACTGTCTCTGAGTCTCTTGATTCCTCAGATATGCTATGGGATTTTTGTGTGGAGAGAGGTAGTACGCCGAAGCTTTTTTCCCAGAGAACAGCTTTTTTTTTCATGCCTGCACTGACTTGGCAGAATTGTATCCAAAGGCTGAGGGCCAAACATAGTATAGATGCACCCTTTGGTAAGAGTTTTACATCTTTGTCTACCTCATATGGACGTACACTACTATCTTATGGTCTGGTGGGTATAAGCGAACATTCTACAGTCTGGTTGGGTAGGATTTAAATTACAGTGTGGCATCAGAACTTCTCATGTGTACAGAGGTATGTACAAGATACCATTATGGTGTAAAAAATTCTTGCTGCCACAGGTCAGGAGAGGCCCTATTGTGCTGTGCCTCTCCACAGTGGTAGCAAAGAGAGAATCTGAGCCTGACCACATTTCTAAGGAAAGGATCCTGGCTCACTGTTTTGAGGAGGTTTTAAAATAAAACAAGGAGAAAGCTGAGATACTACAGATATCTGGAATCTAAAGAAGAAATTATACCTCTCCTCTGTGAATTTGTACACATCAACATCCTCTGCTGAATTTCTCATGTCTGTGTCTCATATTTGTGTTCTCGTTGCCAAATGATGGATCCTGATCTTTCAGGTAACACACTTTATGCTGTCAGAGTGGAAGTATTTAAATGCCTATTGCTTTTCATCATTCAAGTTGTCTTCCCCTATGTTTCTCCTGCTAGGAAGCAGGGCTTCCATATGTACAGGACACCTGGCTGGTAAAACATGAAGATCCTGTTTGGTATTGAATTTATTTGATCAAGTAATATTCTTGTCAGCTGAGTTTATAACAAACTTGCTTTGGCAATTCTGGGGGAAAGACATTATGGTCATCATCATCATCATCATCATCATAATTTTCTTCTTCTAATGTATAGTCTGTGTATTGGGTTCAAGTCTAGCTGAATGGTGGGGAGTCTGTTAGTGTGATTAACATCACCTGACAACCACGACAGAATCATAATAAACACTTTGCATGTTAGCTTCAAACCTTAAGAACTTTTCATTCTAAGGAGGTGGTAAAATTTTGGGTTGTAGTGTGAAAAGGGTTAGGTTTAGATTCAAACTCCTTTTCTATTCCTGGTTGGCCTCACTTAACTTTTCTAAATCTCAGATTATTCACTTATAAAGTAAAGGTAAAAGGACTGCTTTGAGACTAAATGAGGCAATGCCTATGAAATGCCTGTGAAAGCCTTGGCTCTAGTACTGTCACACAATGAGCATTCAATAAATATTTTTTTCTTATATCCTGTATCAGATGTGAATAACTGGTCATTTAATAACCTTTCCTTGTATCTTCTTTTACCTAGTTTTCTATGCTTAAAGTGTTAGCATGTAGAAAAGATGTAAGATTTATTTTCTACTTTTCCTTTAAATATTTTAAGATACTGAACTTTGCAAAATTCATGGCAAATGCAAAACAGTTCAAAGGAGTATAAATGCAGGTCTCTGTTGGTGGCCCTGTCTTTCAGAAAATACTATAGTTATGTGAGACATGAAAGAAACATGATAATAACTCTTCATGTCATAAATGTCTCATTTGGGTTATTCTTAGTTTTCTGTGAATTTAATTTTAACATTTTTTTCATCTTTTCTCACTATTCCCGCTGGCTACAGTCCTAGTTTAAGGTCTAGGCACAAAAACAGAGTTAAAGAAATGTAGATCCTTGGTTCAAAGGTACTTGAATGGTTATTCACTTTTGAGGCAGCTGGCAGGTTGCTCTTTGGTCGGTAAACCTTACTCATTCTGGAAAGATCTTTCAGGAGAAGTGTTAAGAAGGCATTGTATGAAGGAAAGAAGATGGTTGTCGATATGGTAGCATAAGAAAGTCCGTGAAACTATTTTTTAAAAATTCAAATCTCTATTGGTACATTCTATATACACATCATGATCACATTCAACATTGAGAATTTGTACCAGTATATGACACAACTTAATTCTCACTTTTCTCCATTTCTCTACCCACCTTACAATTCCCTACCTCTTATATACATACATTTTGTAACAAGGGGAAAAATAATGTGATGGTAATAATAAAAAAAAGAAACAAAGACCATGAAAGTTTTTCTTGAAGGAATGGAGATGAAAGGAAAAAATTAAAGAAGGGTAATATGTTTGAAAAATTAGAATACATAGAAATGAAATGCATGTTTGAATTAGACACCAACAGAAAGTTTTCCAAAGGTTTCAAAATGGGATGCATGTTATGTTATACAATTTCATGCAGCATATTTTGGAAAACGTTGCTTAATGAGCTTCTGCCTTTTGGAAGACCCAGGAAAATAGTTTTCTCTATTAGCAAACCATTGAAGTTATGAGTATTCTGATCAAGATTTTACTTCTGAGCTTACTATTTATAACTAAATATTTTATATTAATTTTTTCTAAGTAAAAAATTTGCAAATTATGAGAGTCATAAGGATAAGTAATCAGGTAACTAAGCAAAATATTGCTCAGCAAGTGAGCAAACAAAAACCGAGTGATGATGCTCAAAGGCCCTGGAAAGAAAAAGTGAAAGGATGCATTTACATTATTCATTTTAAGTGCCGAATGTGGACAGCTGAGAAGTTAGCTTGTTCACTTAAAGTTTCTAGACAGTTAAAAAAATGAAGGTAATTTTCATTTTGGTCTCTGCAGTCTTACACATCCAAATGAAATGCCAAATTAACAGGCCACACTGGCAGCTGTAAGCAAACTAATCCTTTTATTTATTAAAGCAATAGAAGATACATGCCGCATTGACCTCATTATATATATAGAAAGTCACTCGATGATGGCAACACTGAGACTGTGCTAGTGGAAGAATATTTACATGACAGGAAACTGGTAAATGTAGGAAAGTCAACATTCATCTACCAGAAAATCAGGAATATTACTGAGGAAGCTGTTGGCCTGAGCTTACCAAATTACTCACCATGAACTAATTATTGAATGTAAGCAGATGGCTTTATAACCAACTCAACTATTCCAACCTAAAAAAAATGTCTAATTATAATTGTTTAGATTAGTAGTTTCCCCAAATGCCTGCAGAAGAAAATGAGGTTGTAACTAAAAGATCCTGGAAGGAAAACTCTGTAAGAGAAGCTACTTGACAGAATTAGATCAGCTCAGAGGAAGTGATAATTTTATATACATATGTATACATTTTTAAATAAGGAGAATTGTAGAAATAGAGATGTATTTTCAGAAATAGCCATATAACTAATTTAATCTTAATGTATCTTTCAAAACAGAGTGAAAATTCAGGATTTAAATTTCCCCAGGGGAAAATAACTTCCTGAATTAATATCACAAATTGGACATATTTACTGAGTGTTATATAAGGTGTGCACCTAGAGTTTGTGGCAAATGGGAGTCCATGAGGAGATAGCAGCCATGGGCGCAGGAGGGAAGTATTTCTATTTCTTAACCCCCCTCCATCCTCACACTTCAAGTAGGACAGCCTCATGATTATTGGAAGCATCTCAGAGCTAAAGTAATCAACGTGACAGAGGTGCAACAAGTGTTGAGGCTCGATCTAAAGAAATCCGTAGACCTATAAAGACAAGTTGGTTAAATCTTTCCATTGATACTGAGGACCTCAAAGAGGTACTCTGGAGGCAAGAGTCCAGCTGTTGGATACACAGCTATTACCTAAACAAAGCCTATTCCAATTCCCCCCATTTGACAGATGAGAAAAATGAGACTTACTGCAGTCACACACTCAGTACAGGGTTAAGTGGGATTTGATCCTGGGTTTGTTATCTAAGTCCAGTGATTCCACCGGCTCCATTCAACTGCTGCCTCAGATGTTTAAAGCACATGTGCTTTGATGCTGTAAAATATGTGGCTTTGTCGCCAAATACAGGAACTTTTAGAACAACGGAGCAGAGGACTATACATATGTTAGGGTGGTGGCTCCTTTCTAACTTCCCTAAAATCCTATACTTTTTCTTATGAGTAATGGTTTGTCCCTAACCCTCTGATTTGAACCTATGGTTATAGTGTCAATTATCAGGGTTTAAAAACTGCTTTTAAAAAAACCAAACTGTGAATGGGTGGGGTGCGGAAAAAGAAAGGAAGAAACTAAGTCTTTTGTTTCCAAGGTTTAAGGAACAGCTAGGCTTTGGAGAGATGAAGGTTATTGAGAGGCATGAGTCATGTCATAGTAACAGAGCAAAGGCGCTAACCCACATTTTGGTCTTTTGCTACCTGTGCCATTTCCACCAGAATTCTGCAACTACCACCTGCTTTACGTAAAACTAGAAAACTTCACCTGGGAGTCTAGAGAATCTTCCTGCTAAGCCCAACTCACTGTGTGGTTAACAAGGAAATTTCCTCCAAAGTGGCTTTTTTCCCTTCTTACTTAGTGTTGCTGGCATTAAGTCTAGTTATTTGTGTTTTCCATTTGCTGCTTGATTTATTTTAGAAACTGACACTTTTTACAAGCTGACATCTCAGCATACAGACACTTCTTTTTTTTTTTAACTTTGCTGAATGCAACCACTGCTACTTACCTGACGCCATGCCGAGCAAAACCTAGTTAAAGCTTTCTTTTTGTGCCCCAGTCCGTCACTTCTCTTACAGCTCTTCATCCAGAAGAGTGTAAAATGCCTCCTAATTTTGGCATCTGTTACCTGCGCTTCTGGCTGCTCCCTGTTGCTTTCTGAGATCACTCTGCCAGGTAGACACTTGAGGATGTCATTGCCACCTAGGAGACCTGCAAATTCAAAACTATTTCATGTAGTTTTTAAAGCTCCTATTGGGGTAATTATGATGAAGGAGTGACTAATAAGAAGAGAGAAACAAGAGAGAAAATTGATCCACTATTGGACAATTTTGAGTTGCTTATTAATTGATTTATCCTATTAGAAATACATTGCTTGTCTCTAATAGATCAAAAAATTGAGGGAAAAAATTATCCTTTCCTTGTGAAATTTTCAGTACAGTGGACAACGTTCTGGTTGTCTGTTTGATAAAGTTCCGAAACAGGTCACTTTAATCTCTAGAGTGTCTGCACCTGGTGCTTCTTTTTTCCTTCTACGCCTTGCTTTGAAACAGTATTGCCACACAAACGTCCCTTCTCCACCAAGAGCCCCATTTTCACGGCTTTTCTGTTTTCCTCCTTAGCACCAAAGTGTACTCTCTTTTGGGCTCTGCTTTCTCCTGTGGGGAGCAGATTAACGTGGTGAGTCAATGCACATCAGTGCATTCACGATGTCCCCTTCCAGGTGACAGGTATTGTATTTGGAGACAGTCTTCTGAAGATGCCACAGAATTTTCTGGACATTTATTGATTCAAACAATAATGTGCATTATCAAAGGAGGAAATAATGAATTCTTGAACAAAGTGAAATGATTTCTCTTTCTATGAGAAGATTAACCCAGCAGCTGGGTTAATCTTTCCTACCCAAGAAAGTAGGAAAACCTTGTCCAAATACCTGAATTGTGCTGGGCTCCTATTCCCTAGACATTGATCTTATCCCCAGGCACAGTCACAATTATCATGCTGCGGTCTCACCTTACAGGCACTAGGGAAGAAGGCATGGAAGGTAAACAATGTCCTTTAAGGATGCCACCTGAAAAACACACACTTTTGTCTAAATGTCATTGGCCGGAATTGCCTCCCTTACACTGATGGGAGGCTGGAAAATACAGTCCTTGCTGAACAGTTATACACCTACCTACAGCAACAGAGGAGATGTACATGATTGAAAAGAAGAGGACATGGATATTGGAGAAGACTAGCTATCTGTGCAGTAATGAATATGTAGCATCTTTCACAGGGGAAGTACCACGTGGGCTATCTAATCTCATAAGTAATGGAAAGAGTGATCCACTCAGGAAAACACTCCTACAAAGGGAAGTGGTTAGACACTGAATGTGTTTCAGTAGACTGTGGATTCACTATTTCTTTCTCCAATGTTTTTCAAGAATAACCAGACACTACAGACATCTTTTTCAACTGAAATTTGCACATTAACCCTGGAAGCGTGGTGTTAGTTTTTCAAGTGCACCTGAATTTCCCTACTACTTACCCTGTAACACATGAATTTACTTATATATGTCTGACTGGGCGTCTCTGTTTACCTGCTAGAAGCTGTTTCGATTCTAAAGTGGAAAGGGCTGCTGCTGGCTCTGTGATGGGTCCTATTTTGAACCGAAGTCCTTTCAATTTGTCCAAAGTCCATCAACAGCTGTGTAATGAGTACCTACTATGTGTTGATATAAAATACTTTGATGATCTAAAAAGATGGCATCTGTTTTTCAGTGGGAAGTCAGAATGATACATAAAAAGCTTTGAAGACAGCGTGGACCGTAAGTGCTATGTCAGTAACATAAAGTACCGTGGGAGCCCGGGGATGGAAGACAGTTCTGAATATGAGAATCGAGATGCACTATGAAGTTGTGGCATTTCAACTAGAAGAATGGATCATATTTTGCCTGCCATATATGATAAAATCTCTTTCCAGCCAGTTTGCAGATCTTAAGTAGACTCACAATTGCTAGAATGTGATGGTAGAAAGCATGGAGAACTGTTGTAAAAGAAGATTAGAAATACTAATTTTTGAAGGTGAATTGTGAGGTCTTTTCACATCAAAAGAGTGAGTTATGAAAAGTCAGAGTGATATGTGGGCTTTATCCAAGGCAGAAGTGTGTAGTTATGGTCCATCTGTGTGAGGTGGCATGGGGTGCTGTGTGTGTGTGCCCAGGAGAGGTGGGGTCACTGATGGAGAGGTAACTTTCCTGGTGTGGGTGAGAAGAATCAAGAAGGTGAACTCAGACTCTGGCATAACTATGGGGCTGAGATAGTTAGGAACTGGGGACAAGTGGGTTCTCAGGGAGAGAGAAGAACAAGAAGAAGAAAAAGAGGGAAAGGAAAAAAAGAGAGAGGGAAAGGAAGAGGAGGAGGAGGATAAGACTCAGTGTTTTCTGAGATTTCCTCTAACTCCACAAGAATGGCTGCCATGTCAGAATTAGCCAGCAACAAATGTTGGCGAGGCTGTGGAGAAAAGGGAACACTTCTCCACTGTTGGTGGGAATGTAGACTCCTACAACCTGTATGGAGATTCCTCAAAAAACTAGGATTGGAGGTCCCATTTGACCTGGCAATCGGTCTGCTAGGAATATACACAAAGGAATTAACAGAGCAACATATGTGCACCCATGTTTATAGCAGCTCAGTTTGTGATTGCTAAGTCTTGGAAACAATCCAAATGTCCATCAACTGAAGACTGGATAAAAAGATGTGGTTCTTTTATAGAATGGAGTATTACTCTGCCATTAAAAATGATAAGATTCAGTCATTCGCACGCAAATGGATGTACCTTGAGGACGTCCTCATAAGTGAAATAAACAGGTCACAGATGTGTAAATATCATATCTTTTCTCTGGTATAAGAAAATGAAGTTGTAAATGAGTTGTAGCATGTATAGTTGATATTGTGAAGTAGAAAATATTTAAAAGGAAAGAATGTAAGGGTAAATAACGAGGGGAAAACAAATGTGGTAATAATAAAAAAAAAAGACAGTGTCTTGCTACTCAAGAAGGCAATAGCATTAATCAAAATAGGTACAAGTTAATTTGTGGCTATACTTGGTGATATTAAGACCATTCTTGTGCAAAAGATATCATAAGATCTTGGAAAACAAAACATAAAAAAAATGTGAGATGAAATTTTAACCTACTCTATTTGCACCAAATAAAGGGAAACACAACTTATGTTTACTGGGGTTGAGGGGTTGTAGGGTAGGGGAGGAGAATGGGAAAAAATGAGAATTAAGTCCTGTCATATACTAGAACAGATTCTCAATGTTGAGTGTGACCATGATGTGTATATAAAATGTGCCAATAAAGATTCAAATCTTTTTTTTTCATTTTTTAATCTTTATTGGTACATTAAATATACACACCATGATTGCACTCCATAATGGGGATTTGTACCAGCATAAGACACAACTTAATTCTCATTTTTTCCCATAGCCCTACCCACTCTACCACCCCCCATATACATAAAATTTGTTTCCTTACTTTTTTGTTACAATCTCAACATTTCCCCCCTTCATCCTATTTTACATTGAGCATTTTCTATTTCACAATATATAACATACAATGCTAGGACCCATTTACATATAAAGATTCAAATCTTAAAAAATAATTTAACCTGCTTGGGGGCTGTCTAGAGAGATCATCCCTGACAACGGGGTGCGCGGCTGCTTCCTTCACTACTCTACACCTGGCCTTTGGCTAGTCTAGTGACTATTGATACAAAAGACTTCAAAAATTCCTTAATAAAGAAACACGTTAAATCTTGTTTACTGTAGTACTTCATTTGACTCTGAATTTTTCTGATGTAGATCACCTCTAAATGTCTGAGAGAGTATTCTCTAGATTACATAGAAAAACACTTCCTTAAAGTCATAGATGATGACGAGTTAAAAGAATAACAGTCCAAAAGACAGAAAGGATGTGGGGCATCTGTCTGTTTGTCTGCTTCTCTCTCTAAAACAGAAACGAAGGCCCTGGAACCTTTGGAAGTAGTGTCCCTTGGCAAAGGCACAACTGCAAAGGAGAATGACTGGCTGACCTCTTCCCCTCTTCCTGATCACAGTTTTTAAAAGGCTCACCATCAATTTTAAAATGTGTCTTTAAAGCTGTAAATATGGCCGTAGGACTGTACTCTTTAGATTCCAGCTCAAGATGATGGTCACAAGCATGTCCTGGAGGCAGTTTCCAGTGCTTTAAAAGCTCATTTAGTTTTCAAATGTTTGTCAATGTTCCCAGAGTCCTGGGAGGCCAGGAGAGACTTTCAGCATTCAGTAGAAGTACAAGAAAGGAATGGAACCAGGATTTAATTGTCATTACTTTTTTCATGAGATACTCGTTTTATTGTAGAGGGAAATTTCAACACATACACGCACATGCACATTATAAAGATTTATATTTTGTCTATTCTATAGAACCTCTTTGAAGGATGGGTAATATACAGGGAAAGAATGTCAACACAACAAATAATCAGTGATGTTTTTCCTTTGAATAGACAGGAGGAAAGAAAACAATACTTTAACAAAATTTATTGCAGTGACACTGCCTTACATAAAATAGGCTCCACTGAAAAATCACAAGGCATTTTAGTAAACTTGCTTTATATATGTCAGTTAATATCACAGTAACTCTATTCCACAAGCACTGTTTTATGATTATCAAGTCTGGGGTTGAAGCACTGGGTATTTCATGATTACACTAAAACACATGCTTTGTTACTGCTTATTTAATTACTAGTAGACATGTTTGCCTCTTGTCAAAGAAAGACTGTTATTTCATGAATGATTAAAGTGCTAGAAGCCCAAGATTTATGGTACTTTTGCACAAAATGCTCGTGTGGCTCTTGCCTGATTAAAGGTACCTATCATGGAATATATTTCATTTACACTGTAATTCTTGGGTTACCAAGGTAACATTCAGGTTAATCAGCTGTACCACACTTTACCTAATTGAGGGAGAGCACTTCAGCTCCCACTTCAGTCCTTGAAAGATAACAATCCTTTCCTTTCATTTTTCTTCAATCCGACATCTGGAAGCCTGTCTGGATACTCTTGACTTCAGACCATTTCCTTTGCTGGCACTGGCATATGACACTCTGCCCTTGTGTCAGTTGTGCTTAAATGTTTAGGCTTCATAAAGGCCATTTTCCTCTTTGTTGTATGTAAATAGGATGACACTCTCATGTAGTGTTCTCTGAATCATGGTGAGATGGTTGAAATTATAATTTTGTATGTTACCATCAGCACAATGGAATGCAGTTCCTATTTGCTTTGTTTTCTGAGTGCTTGACCACTTAATAGATACAATTAAGAATTTTTTATGACTATATGTTTACATGTACATGCTTGCATGTACGTGATTACATTTATCTTAAGGAACCGGTACATGGATTTAATTCATTTTAATTCTTCTCCTTTTTTTCATTCCCTAACCTTCTTTTCAATCCCTCCCCCCCCCCCAGTCTGTCTTGGCTCCCTTTTTATTTGCAAAAATGTGCAAAAGCTCTGTTATTTATTATTTCCCCCCCTTAAATTCCCTTTTAATCCTCTTTCTATCCCCACTCCCTCTATTTCTTTTCCTCCCTTTTATTTGGAAAACATTTCCCAACTTCCTACTTATCTATCTTCTCTTTTGATCTGTATTTATTTGAAGTGGAGTGAGGAGACCAAGTTGAACTTCATAAAACTTTATGGGTGAGTAGTTAGAGAGAACTTTCAAGTGTCATTTTAACTTTCTCTCTTCTTCTTATTCCACCTCCCTTAAAAGTTACTCTGTGAGCCAGAAAATGATTGCTGTCCAAGGTGTCAGATACTAATCAGAACTAGGCAAAATTAGAAGTGATTTAAGGATAGATTATTCTGAAGTGGTGAAAATATATACACAGGCTATTTAGCATTGAACCTGGACATCTGTTTTCTCAGTCAGTCTGAAAGATTGTGTAAAGGTAAAGCTCTTAAAAACTCTTTATATTGGCCCAAGATACAATTAATCAAGTGATAATTTGATAAGAGAGAATATTAAGTAAACAATGAACTGCAATCAACACTTACCTTAAATTATCTTAATTTTCAAGAGTTTTTATTTGCTTCTTTGTTTTTTTCTTAGTACTGGAATCAAATTCAGGACCCTACACTTACCAGACAGGCCCACGGGGCCACTGAACTACATACCTGGAATTCTGATTTTAAGGTTGTTCTGTGCCCTTTCTGTGGTACTTTTCTATTGCTAGATTTGGTTAAAATGATGTTTTCTTTTATTTTATTTTTATTCAATATGACTTTTGATTTTTTTTGTAACACCATCAGTAAATTGCCAAATGCTAAATAATCAAATCATTTTTTACTCACACTTTTGAATTAAAAATGACACATTTCTTTCTGTAAAATATTTGGAAGTAAAAAGTCTATATGTGCCAGAAGATTTAACTTACTATATATAATTCTCTAAAAATGTTTAGTTTTTAAAAGAAACTAATGAAGCTTCCTTTTTGTATGAATTGTCTATCCATCACTTGCTTCCTTGACCTGCATTATTTAACTTTTTGGTCTTACTTTACTCTTCTTTTTATTATTATTATTATTATTATTAATTTTTTTTTAGGTTTTTTGAGACAGGGTCTCGCTTTGTAGTTCAGGCTGGCCCTGAGCTCAGCCTCCGACTCACATCACAGCAATCCTCCTGCCTCTGCCTCCCGAGTGCTGGGATTATGGGCGTGAGCCACCACGCCCGACACTGTGTTATGTGGTACTGATTGCTGCTGGGCATGAGTCTCCACACCCAGTATGGTATGTGGTTACTGGGGATCAAACCTGGGTCCTTGCGCTTGCAAGACAGCAGCCAGAACCACTGAGCCAAATCCCCGGCCCTTACTTTACTCTCTATGTAATAGGCATGAGTACTTTACCTTGTAGTTTCAAATGGAGGGTATTGAATGAGACATGGTAGGTAAAGGGCCTCTGTTGTGCCTAGCATTCTGTGATAAGTCTATTACAGCTGTTAAGATTGTTAATATAATTAACAATTCATAATTTTTCTTGGCCTTGATCTGTTGTCACTTCAGGGGCGAGGCATCTTTGGTGTCATGTTCTTATGTGACCTATAAATATTTTTGAAACATAGTTTTTAGATTTCTTAATTTTTCTTTTTTGAGGGACCTCTAAGTTAGCTTTATGTTACTTGTTTGAAACTGTATCAAATGTAACAATTTGCATTTTATAATACTAGATTATGTTCTTGGGTTGCCAAACTCTCAGTAGTACTGTGAATAATGCCTGACTCCCATAAATATTTCTTCTATTATAGAGAATGCATGTCACTTTTTTGAAAAACAAAATAAAATTGCTAACTAATATAAAGTACTATTATTTAGTGATGAGGTGAGAACATTCCCTACAGAAAACAAAATGTTTAATGATAAAAAATGACAATATCATCTGTTTATATAAAATGAGCATCCACTGAGTGGCTATCATCAATTGGAATTTTACAAACCAGTAACCTAAAAATTTTTCAGTAGGAAATGGTCTCATAATTACATACCATACAGATGTGTTGAGAAGGGATTCTTTTCTTACTTCAGTCAGGTTGCTGAGTTGTATTATTTATTTGGTTTTTATTTGCTGTCCAAGGTGATATCATTATTGAAAAGTCATCTGGAAATTTGGAAAACTGGGCAAATCATTTTGACTCTGGATCATTAAGATGCATATTATCTGGTCTCCTCTGTTGTACAAAATGGGTGAGGTTGGGATGGAGGTAAATCTGCCAGCACATGACTTCTTCTGGCTGTACCCAAAAGGTTTGCTCTTTTTCCTGGACTCCTTCCTCCACATCCTCAGTGTTGAAACACCCTGCAGATGTCTGCAGTGCATCAGACTGGCTCTGAGCAGGGTCCGAAGAAGACCCTGACAGCCTTGCATTATATGGCAGTTACAGTTTTTTCATATCCATGAGTAAAGCATTACCCTTTTTAATACAATACTTGTAATTTTTCCCAGTTTGCTGTCATCTTTCAATATTATACATTTTGAGTGACATACGTAGCTAAAGCAGGAAGTTTTAATTTTGTGATTTCTTCCTCTATTTTAAGCTTAGAATTTAAGCTCTCTTTATAACTTTGACATTTCATGCTATTTTTGTTTAGCTCATTAGATTCATTTTTTAAAATAAATTTTTTTGGCTTTAAACAATTCATCTAGAATCTGTCACACTTCTTTTCTTAATGGACAACAGCATTATTTACGGGTGTTCCTCTTTTCCTTTCTGCTTTCTTCCTCATTATATGTCACATATTTACATGATATATTTCTGGTTCGCTTATTCTGTTCCAATAAAATATGAATCTATTGAGCTATGATCATACTTGCAATAAATTGTACTAATAATTGACATTAAATTAGTTCCTATTCAGGCTAGTACTCTAACCGAGAATAAAGATTCTTTTATAAATTAACAGCAAAATAAGTTTCTTATTTATAACTTTGTCATTAACTTATGGAACAGTATCATAAACTTATTTGTCTTTAAATATATACATAAACTTACAAAGCCTAATAAAACTTCTAAATGGAATTTTAGACCAAATATCTCACACATCTAAAGAACTATTATTCTGTTCATTTATTCAAAAATTTTCAAAATTATATGACTATACCATGAAACTTGTTCTAGAAGCAATGTGTCATCATTCTTAGGCACAAAACAGAGAATAATGAAAATGGAAAACATTGCCGTTGATAAGATACTTGTGAACATTCTTTGATAAGGTTAGTCCTCTTTTCCACCCCCTACCCTTTGCCTTTTACTCCTTTTAAGAGTACTTATTTAATTATGAATAAGGTAACATGGGGCCAGTTACTCACGGGTTAAATTATGTAGTTTTTTTTCCAGAATCATTATAATTTTAGCAATTATTATGAATTTGAGAGTGTTGATCTCTTACTTGGCCTAAGATCTCAAGCCTTGTTTGAACCTGATATTGCCCTTGTATTATAAATGATACAGGAGATAGAAACAATTGATTTTATTCTAATCGTGCAATGCACTCTGACTCAATTCTTCTGTTTACCAAAATTTAGCTTTTTTTCAAATACAGAGTTTTAGCCAGATGTCATCTGTGCAACATTTTCGTGTCCTGAGAATTAGCATTTAATCTCTGTTTAGTTGAAATTGAGTCAGCAATGTTGACACCTCTGCATCTTAACACTGGGATTTCTTTGTGGAACACAATTCCTTTCAATCAACTTAATATCTCATCTTGGTCTCTAAGGGACAATAATTGAGTTTAGGCTAGTTTTAAATAGAGATAAGGACAGGGAACACAGATGGGTATTTCATTGATTAACACTAACCCTGGCCTAAGGCCCCAGTGTCAGGCATTAGATTAGGACATTACGAAGAGAATGACAGAGTTTTGGTACTTTATTCGTCTCAATAACATTCTTTCACATATTAAGTTTATCCCTCCCTAGGTAGCTACTTTATCATGCAGAAGACCTTAATCCACTGACGTGACTCTCTCTGCTCTCGCTTTGAAGCGGGTTCTGTTTACAAGAGTAATGCGGCCTGTGTAGGACAAAGTACTTGGGACAAGGACAGCTGAATACAGCTTTTAGATGCACAGTGATCCAACCAAAAACAAGACCAAAACCCACACTGCACACAACACACTACGCACACACACAAACACAAATACACACACTCACACATATTCACACATGAGCATCAACAAAGTGAGGTGCTTTGAAATGAAGTTTTGATGCTTGCCTCCTAAAGAATCAAACGTTAGGATTCCAGCAAGAAGGTCCTACGTTACTGATCTCCTTGTCTGGCTCTTTATCTTTTCCTCACCTTTGACCTTCCTTTCAGGCTCTCTTCAAGGCATCACGAACGAAAGCCCTTGTGGTGCTCCTTTAGAAGGGGGGTTGCTGGCATCCCCTCGGGTGAATTTAAGCAGCTGCCGGAATCAGTGACAAGGTTGGGGACAGATTTGGTATCCTGGCTGGGAAAGAGATTATGGGTCAGTCCCCAGTGCTGGGAGACAATAGATTCAAGCAGTTCAGGATTTTTTGGATATCCGAAAAAGATTTCATGAAATTTGTAAAGATCTAACGGTGTATTGCAGATTTCATGTGGTCTAAACTGCTTATACTAAGGACAACTCTTGATAGTGAGTAAATGGTGTTTTTCACTGTTGTGCAGTTTTTCTGAGCCCTGGAATAGTTTAATTCCACAGAACTGTGGTTGCTGGATGAAGCGAGTGGCTTCTTGCATTTAGATACTTTGTTTGTCAAAAGGTATCCTAACTATACAGAGTCCCTGTTTTTTACTGCAAAGACTTACACATTCATTCTAGTGAATTTAAATGATCTGCGAAGCCTTTTTGATTTCCTAGAGCACTGGCTAGTTGTATAAGTTTACATACTAAACTGACACGATGATCTAGTGTATAGAATGATACAGGTGGTAGCAATGTTTTTCCCATAAAAGAACAGACAATATATGAAAACTACTTCTCTCTTCTCCCCTGTCATCACTTTATCTTTCACCAAAATCTCAAGAGAATCTCGTTGGTATTTATTTAGGCTTGAGGTTTTGTAATTTTCATATTCTTCTGTCTAATACCATTATGAAGAAAGGTACACTTGCATGTTGAGTTTGTAAATTTCAGAAATTCAAAATAAAAATCAGCCAAAATTTTTAGCATTTTTGAAAGGAGGGAATTCAACATACTCTTTGCAGCTTTTCTCATTTCCTTTTTAAACTCACTTTTCCTCCAAGATCTTTTAGTAGAAATTCACATTGGCATTGTATAGTAATGAGGTTTTTATTTTTCTGTTATAAAGAATAATAAAGAAAAATCAAGAAAGAGCCATTTAAAAAAGATACAGCATTCAGTCTAACCGGTATCAGTCCCACACGAGAGACTGTTAGAGGGCACAAATGCAGGCCCGTAGCCTTGCCTTGGTGCCCTTCCTGCAGCAAAGGGCACGTGTGCTTTACCGGTGCTGACGGGTGCGTACTTCCTGTTCTGCAGCAGGCTTATTCAGTGGGGTTTACTAGGAACAGCGAATGTTTTTAATTCCTCAAAGCTGGTAGTATATTTGGGAAGCAAAAAGTAATGATTCATTCCGTTTCCTTCCCAATTAACTGGAAGCCTGCTAACTCCTTTGTTTGAATTAATTCACAAAAATTTGTTAAGAGCACTATATTACCAAACAAAATATATGAACCATATATCAGGCACCAAATTAAGTGCTTCCTACCAAGAACAGCACATCATTATGGCGAGGACACTGATGATATCAGAGAATTACAAAATAGCAGCTGATTTTTTCCCAAATTATCATCAGCCAATATCTCCTTTTTGGCATTTTATCTCTATGGCTCCCACGTTTCTAAAGGTTTGAAAGATTTTTTTCTCACAAGTTCAGCTTTCATCATGTTAACTACCACATGCAGATACCATGCAGTAATAGGATTCTGTTTGGAGGAGATTCCTGTGGCCAGTTTGGAAACCCACGATCTCGAGTGATTCTGTTGTACTAGGAAGGATCTGAACTTAACTGACCCTGGATCGCACACACAGTGTGAAGAGGGTTCACAATGAGGTTTTGGCTAGAAACCTGTTGTCTGGTCAGCATAACCCAAGTTTTTCAGAGAATAATTGAAAAAGGTACAATTCTTCGCTTTCTGACTGGTGGAATCCATCTGCAGATAAAGGTAGTTTTCTATATAATTAACCTTCTATTTTAAAAGTTGCCAAGAAACTATTAATGACTACATTTTCAAATTGTGACAGACAAAAGCATTGTGGGCACCTGCCTCTCTTTGATACTTTCACATGACTTTCATCATTGTGAAGATTGGCTTCTATGATATTCATATGAGTTTGACCCGAGCCAGCAAAAGCTGGGGAAATCAATTAGACAAGAAACTTCAGCCTGAAATCTTGTGTTCTTCAGGAGGCTGCTTACAGCCTCCGGGCAGCCACGCATTTATATGTGACTCGTATGTCCCACAGTTTTTAATAAAATTAGGGAGATGTTGAAGTCCAGTGCTTACAAAAAAAGCATTTCTTTTACCCCTTCAAGTTATCACCTAAGCTAGTGCTTCCATCCTAGCAAAGTCCTGAATGAAAACTAGTGATAATGAAACAAGACTCTCTTGTAGAAAAAGAAACAGTTGGTATGAAATCCTAGGTTATTATTTTTTAAAAGTCTTTTTTTTGGGGGGGGGTCCGGTAATTTTGTATGGTCCCTTGCATTTTCTGGTGGTCAAGGAAAACTTAGCCCATCTTGTTCCCTTTGCCATTAACAGATGGCACACAGATCTAAGCAGAAGCTGTGGTTCCCGGGCCACAGGCAAAGGGTGAGGGCCGCTCCCCCGTGGACACCCTCAAAAGGCCCTAAGCTTGAGTAGCACAAATGAAAAGGTCTAGAGCTGGTGTTAATTACGCAGAAACCACACAGAAAGTGCTGGCTGTTACTGAGTTGAGAGGTTGGGCATCTCTTCTTCCCCAGATAAAAGGCTTGATATGAAAACATTTTGCAGAGGACAATGAAGTGAAGATTAGCATAATCTTCTGCAGTATCCTCAGTAAGCTATCCATGAGCGAGTTGCTTTTTTCTCATTCCTTCGGCTCTAATGTCTGGATTTAAGGAATGGTATTGTTAAGAGTAGGCTTTGTCTGTGGAGCCTGACAGTTGTGTTTTTCCCGCCTTCATGTGATCATCCCAGTTGCTGGTCTCCTGCGCTTCGGGTAGGCGGACAATAGAAGGAAAAATGAAGCATCAGTTCAATGACAAAACCTCCCTGGGCCACGTTATTCTTAATCCAGACACTTTGGGGTTTTTCTTTTTGATTTTTTTGCTGAACATTCTCTCAATCATGCCCCCTGTTTGAATAAGGGAAAGTCCCTTTAATATTGTCCTGAGGAAAATGTGGAACAAGGAACACTGAAATTTAGGGCTTAGGCATATTTAAGTACATACATAGATAAAAATCCAAATTGTGTTGTTTTCACTGTACTTTTAGTAGATATTAAACTGCTGTTCTTATATTTCTATATCAAAATGAGGGGAGCTATTAAAATAGTTATTCAGATGTATGAAACTAAAAGCCCTCAGTGTTAAAGTTTTTCTTGAGAAGAATTTAAGCACTTGCACAATGCGGCTTAATGTGGTTCTCTGGAGGGCTAGTCGAGTGGCTAATACACTAGTTTGTTGGTGACTTTGATCTTGGCTGCCCTGTTTTAAGTCTTGCTATGACTGGTTAAGCTAGTGTTCTGTAACCCCAGGGATAACTTAAGGGTTCTGAAAGTCATGAGGCACGGTCCCCAAGATCAAAATATAAAAATAGGTCTGGGGTCAGGGAACTCGACAGGCCCCTGGAAGCTCTTCACTTTTACAGCTGGAGACAGTCTCTTATGTATTTAGAATTCGTCATTAGGATTCTGACAAAGAAGTGCAGTATGGGATTGCTGCAGGGCAGACTCTTTGAATCTTATTCCTGATTTTTTTTAATAAAAAAAACCAACTTCTGGCTGCTGACAGGAGATAAGGCAAGTACAAGGAATGCATTGAAAAGCAGCTTATGTCTTGTGATGGACGAAGGATTGGAATGGCTGAGTTTTGAGTTTGGGTGAAAACTTCAGAGTTTATTTTTTATTTAAGATGGATTTAGGGAGTCACTGGTTCTGGAGAGACTGTTAGTACTGATGTAGCATTTGTCAGATCATGTGGCAACCTTTCTAACACCCATAGTGGCCAATTGCGTCTGGATCATGTTCTGGATCTAGACTGCCTCTTTGCTGTACCACCCAGATCACAGAAATGTGACATTTACCTTGTCAGACTTTCGTGAATTTCTTTCCTGGTATGAAGCACTTGAATATGTTCGATTTTCTTTCAGAGAAGTAGCTCAAGTCCCCTTCAGTCTATAATCCAAAACTAAGATCAGCCACTGGATGCAACCATGATTGATTAGCAGGGCTTGGATGGATGCCTCTGTCACATCACTGCCATATGATAGGGATTAAGATTGAAGAGACTGTATATGTCACTTAATAGTTATTGATTCATGACTCGGTGCCAATGGCCAAACCAAGTCACTTCACCAGGAGGATGGATCTTCTCTGTGGTAGAGTCAATAGAGGGACCACTTGATGTGGAGACTGACGCACCTGGCACGTCATGCAGTTGCCTTAGCAGCTTGGCGGCTGACCTGTGAGCATTCTTCTGTCGGCTGGGTAGTGGGCTTCTTAGTAGCAACTCTATGTTCTGCTGAGAAGACTAAAGGAGATCGTGTGCTTCAGAGTAATTTGAAAGCCTTGAATCATTATGCCTGTATAAGCTGCACTATGATACTTTTAGAGATATTTTGGATACTTACAAATATGCATTCATTCAGTAAACACTTACTGGGCATGAAGTATGTCTCAGATTATCTAGGCTCCTTCTTAAAGGAGGTACAAGAGATAGTCTGTGTCCTCAAGGAAATCCACAGGAAGAGGCAGAGACAGAACAATTTGCAACTAAAACTACTGTGAATTTAAGGCACTTTGTCCCTTCCAGTGAGTCTTTGTTGAGGATCTACTATGTTTTCTCCACTGTGCCCAGCATGTTGATGGTTGTGGTGAATTCCTCAGAGGTATGGAATCTATGTCAAAAGAGAAGTCACATGTAATGAACTCCCTTGCTCCCTAATAAAAGGCTGTGAAATCTGAGTGCCCACATGGGCAGGGTGTGCAATAGTGTCAGAGAAGAGGGTAACAATTTCGGAAGATGGAATCTGAGTTGGCTGAATATGAAAAATTTTTGAACATCAAAATACATCATTTTGTCTCCTGAAAGCATTCAGCTGTGTCTAATTTATCTCATTGTAATAACTATTATGAGTATAACTGCTTATACTCTGAGAGCAGGTTCTTAATTATTGCATTTTTGTTTTCTGTGCTACTTAGAAAATTCCTAGTGTGGAGTGGGAAATAAAATAATGTTTTCTCAGTGAAGAAAGACAGATTAGAAGGGTGATTTAATAGTGTGTGGAAAGATAGACCAGTGACTGTACTTGCACTTGTGAACTTGGAATCATTCTGATTCACTTCTGTATCTCTTGGTGTATCCAGTGGTTTTGAAGAAGGTGGCAACTGATGTTCCAATGATCACACTTGGACCACAGCTCTCCCTGCACAGCCAGCTATCTTGCTCATACCATTTTAACATCTTTTCAAATTTCGCTGTCCCATTCAAACCTTTGTCTTGGATTAGGAAAGTACTTGCCTCTCTTCCCTGCTGCCTCGGTTCCCATTGTGCATCTAGTTCTGTTGCTGTCCTCTGTTAACCAGTTCTCAAAAAAAAAAAAAAAAGAAAAAAAAAAAAGAAAAAGAAAAAAGAAAATTCTTCCAAGTTTTTCCCTGACTTAAAGTCCAATAATCCACTTCTCCCAGTCCAGCTCTAAAAAATGCTTATAGAATTTGCTCACTGAACCTAAGTAGGTGATTTTGTAGTGAGCCATTGTCTTTACCTTAAAGCTCTCTAACACTACACTCTGTCTACTTGGGCTTCGAGATAACCACCAAATCACAGCTAAGCCCACGTAATTTGCTTGTGATAACATAAGTCCCATATTCAGTCTTGCTAGAAACTTTAAAAAATGTTTTCTGATAATAAAATGAGGAATTTCTTTCTGAATTCTTGTATGCTAACCTATGACAGGTGGCTCAAAAAAAGATGTGATTTTGTTGCCTTGCCCACCACATTACTACTCCGAGCTGCTGACACACAGTGATGCCTTCTCAGCTCCCTGGGCTATGAATGGAAACGGGAAATCACCGGCTTTGAGAAGGTGTGGGTGACAGACAACGACATCTTTTAGAATTATTTGGAGTGGTTTATTAGGACATGCTGCTCTCCTGCTAGTCTTTGTTTACTTCTAGTTACTCCACACGGCCGGACTGAACAGAGGGCGAAACCGGGAGGGACCGGTGTAAACAGGGCTGGCTGCTCAGGGGCCTGCGGGGGCCGCTCACTTGTGGCACACAGACACTTTTCTTTGAGAGCCTCTGCGCTGCTCCTACAAGGGCAGATCCTTTGTTGCTCTGATGATATAAAAATATCTCTCTTGGTGTTTCTGTGGTCCAGTGTCTATTATATTGTATTCGATCAGATTTTATTTTGTTTGGTAAAAAGAGTCCCAAACTGCTGATAATAAATGTGAATACAGATGCTAATCAATGGTCAATGAGGTCTGACACAGTGAGCATTGTTTTGAGTGGGAGGGGAGAGGAATAAATATCTGGTAGACCAGCTTTGAAATTCTCTGGCTGGTGGAGAGCTGCGGCAGCTTTGGGGGAGCTCTGCGACATGGCTGCAGTGCTAGGCTCGGCTTCCTACTCACCATAGAAGGCTTTCCTGTATCCAAGGAGGATGATGACAGGATGACATTTCCCTAAGGAAGGGAAAAGAAATATTACACTGTGATGTTCA
The DNA here is from genome assembly GCA_004026965.1 of Petromus typicus. Taxonomy (NCBI): domain Eukaryota; kingdom Metazoa; phylum Chordata; class Mammalia; order Rodentia; family Petromuridae; genus Petromus; species Petromus typicus. Next base: position 26,376 of record PVIR01009425.1, on the reverse strand, counting down.
TGAAGAATCACCATTGACTGAGTAATGAGGGTTTCAGAGTGCCAACGTGGCACTAAAAGCTTGGTGTTCTTGCACCATGAACATTGAAGACCAGTGCACCTGGGACCACAGTAGTTTGGGAGACTATTAAAAATAAATAAAACCATCACAATAACACACATTGTAGTTTCATACATTGCAACAGTTTCTACTGATCGTACTGTGGATATCTGGCTTTGGGGGCTGTGCAGGGCACAGCTGTTATAAACCCAAGCATTTCATCTATGTGTCTTTTGGGAATAAATTTTGCAACATTAAACCACTTAGGATTAAGTTCATCACTCAAAATGTAGGTGCATTTATTAGCTTAATTAGGTGATAAGATTCTAAAGTAAATTTATGATGGTGATAGAGTATGCTTTCAAATTTTTCAAAAGTAAATGAGATTTTCCACTTGATAAGATCTTACAATCTTACTAGGTCAATTGGATGAGTTTACTCAATGAGTTTAAAACACTGATCAGAGAAGGCTGTCATCCTCAGCCACTTTTGTGATCAAGGCACGGAGGCCAAGCCAGCACAAAGAAGAAGCCCAAGACACACTCAGTTATTTACATTAGCTTTGTCCACCTTAGCTTCAACAAAAACAGAGAAAAGCAGTGACTGTGCATAGGACTGGCCATAGGACTGGCCATAGGACTGTCCATAGGTGGGCAAGTTTTGTGAACAAACCATTGAAGCAAGGCGGACGAAGCAGTTGTTCAAAGCACAACAGGGACAACAGTCCTGTAATCTCAGCACCCCGTGGCAGGAGGATCCCAAGTTTTAGCTCAGCCTGGGCAAATTAGTAACTTAGTGAGACCTCATCTCAAACAAACAAACAATTTTAAAAGGGCTGGAAATTTAGCTTAGTATAAAGACCAAGTTCAATCTCTAGAACTGAATAAGAAGAAAAGAAAGGTAGATAGAAACAAACTAATAAAATAATGGAGATTCCCCTGTAATATTGTTTGACATTTTAACCTTTACATCCATGCCCTTAATTTAGAAGATTTTAGAAAAGCTTTGTTAAAATATAGTTAGTTACTTGGTATGGAAAGTGAATTAACATGTGCACACCCTTTGCACAAAAATACTTTAGCTTTTGCCAGGTGAAGTAGCAAGGAACAATTCTTTGAGTGGACGAGTTCCAGAACAGAGAAGGTTTTTTTTCAGAGATTGTGAACAGATGAGACATCAAACGCAAGATTGTAACCACTGGGTAACCAAGACACAGAACTGGATAGCAAAGGGGATGGGCATTGGGTACCATGTGACTCAGGTTCTGTTTTCCTTTTTTGATACTGCACAACTGTGATGTAACGTGAGTTCTCAGAATCTAACAGAGTTGTCCCTAAATAATAATCTACCACTTTTGAGTTTGTTTGTGTTAAATTCAATAATTTTGACTTTTCATTTGGAGTAAGGGTGTAGTCAAGCCAGTGGTCAGGCAACACTATGCACCTCAAATTGATTGTGTGCTGTTTTTGGTGAGTATGTGTCTTTTTATTTTGGTGAAATAGCATGGAGAAAAGCTGTTATAACACCTATTACAATATTTCCAGAGTGACCCAGCAGGAGGAAAAACATTCAGAATAGAACGATTGGAATGGAGAGACAAAATAGCTGGGTTTAAGAAGGGTTGTGGGAAAAGGGGGAAGAGGAGCTAAATATACTAATTATGTGAAAATCCTAGTGTCTCTATTGGATTTGGGGTATCTTACCCTTGAAGAATTGTCATCACTTAGTGGCCCTTCAGCCAGAGCATGCAGGCCACATGGGAGGACACAGGTCAAACCTGCCACATGGACAGTGGAGACTGTGCGTTCTCTGAAGATGTGAAGAATTTGGAAGGGTCACTATTCTGCTTGAAAGCTGGAAGATTGTTTGCTCCCAATTTATTCTGCTCCTGAAATCTAACACACCCTTCTAGCAAATTTAAATGTGATTACTTTCTCTGCCAAAGATTAATCCACTTTTGGTGGATAGAAGTAGGAGTGACATGAGCAAATATTTATTAACTCTGCAGCCCCATGTTACTGGAAAATGCAGGTGAGTCTCTGTTATTAAGGTGGCTGCTGTTAAGGAGAGTACAGTAGACTTGAAGCTTTAGATTCTCAGCCTTCTCCTGAATGAGTACAGGTGCAGAAATAAAATCTCCAACTTCATTTTCTTTAGCTGTAAAATCCGGTTCTACACGGTATATATACTTTAATGGGCCGTGGTGGAAGTAAAATAAGATTGTGTGAAAGTGCTAAAAAAAATAGGATACAATTGCAGTACCATTTTTTTATTTTTAAGACTAGTGTACATGGAAGAAAAACTAAAACCTTTCATATCATGTGGTAATTAAGTATTTAATGTAGTTGGGAACTGTTATAAATGCAATAAGAGGTTATTATTCTGATAAGGAGAAGGTGGTGTAGATGGCAGTGGCCAGGGAAGTCTTTGGCTTATTTCCATTGTACCACATGCTTATTCATTCCTCAGCTTTCTGAATGTCTTCTTACCCTTGAACAAAGCAGACTTAGTTAGCTCAGGCTGCCTTTGTTCCTTGACAGTAGTTAAAGCTTCAATTAGGCTGGTATCCATTGAAAGTTGACATACTCATTTCTTTTACGTATTTGTACAGACACAGAAGCAAGTCTGTATTTGGGTTGTGTTTTGGCAGGGTTTGAAGTCATGTTCAAAGATCTAAAAAAAAACTGAATGACTGAGGACACAGACTAGAATTCTAACCTTCAGTTTATGTGCAAAATCAAAAACATGCAAAGTTTGTGGTATCTGAGTTCCATCTGATCGTTCCTACATGAAAGTATAAAAAGAACGCTGAGAAATAGGAGTCTTGTCAGTTTGAATGTTAGTTAAATAAGTACATAAGATAAGCAGTTCATGGAAGGTTATGCAGCTAAGTTTTCAATCAGAATGCACATGAAGCCGGAGCACTCCTGTCTCCTGGTACTCAGAGCTTGTTGAATTTGTTGTTTACCCTACTTACATAGAGAAGGTTGTGATTTTTCATGCTGGCATTTCACCACGCCATTATCTTCCTCCTCCTGAAATACTGTGAGACTGGCTAACTCAAGCCGCGTTTCCTCTCACCGTAATATTGTTTAAGATGCACTTAACTTCAGACATCCTCCCTCCTCCCATGACATCATTTCTGGGACAGATCTTCCTCCCTGAGGACTTACACTGTCTGGAATTTTTGGAATCTATTTTTTTTAAAATCTAATCAGAGAGAAAAATTAAATTCTGAACTGAAGGATCCTAGTACGAACTCAAGTTCACTGACTTTTAGTAGGTCCTCTGGTAATGTTGTACAGTGTATTTAGGTAAAAGCAAGGGCTTGAGAGTCAAGTTTGAGTTCTGTTTCTGCCATCTACTTGTCATGTGACTCTGGGAAAGTTGCTTCACCTCGGCCAGTTTATTGTTCATAAAGGAAGTAACTTACTCCCTAACTACTGGTAGCTATTGTGAAAGTTAAACCATGTGGTGCTGGTCAAGGGCATGGAGATTCTGTGCTTGTCAGAATCAGCTTTTTCCAGTTTTTTTTTCTCTTTCCGGCACTATGAAGTGAAACTGGAGCTTTCCAGTTAGCTACATCTCCAGGACATTTCTAATTTGTTATTTTGAGACAGGGTTTCACGAAGTTGCATAGGCTGTACTCAGTTTTGCAGTCCTTCTACTTCAGCCTCTCAGAATGATGGGTTTATAGGCATATCCACCACACTCAGCTATGTACTGTTACATTTACTAGTAATTCATTCCTTTGTCTCACTGAGTAGTATTTCATTCTGTAGATGCATAACATTTTTTTTTTTTTGAGACAGGATCTCGCTTTTGTAGTTCAGGCTGGCACTGAGCTCACTGTGTAGCCCAGGTGAGCCTCAAACTCTCAGCAATCCTCCTGCCTCTGCCTCCCTAGTGCTGGGATTACAGACGTGAGCCACCACACCCAGCACTGTGGTGTGTGGTACTGATTGCTCGTGGGCAGGAGTCACCATGCCTGATATTGTGGTATGTGGTTACTGGGGATCGAACTCAGAACCTTACACTTGCAAGGCAGATGTTGGAACCACTGAGTTAAATCCCCAGCTGGATGCATAACATTTTATCAGTTCAAGGTAATGATCTAAATTCTCTCCCTGCTGTCTCTCTTCAGTCTTTCTTTTTCCTCAATAGATAAAAGGAATTCTATGCATATCAATAGGCAATTGTGCCAGCTCTATTGTTGAAAAAATTGTCCTTGCCCTATTGAATGACCTTGTTGATCATAGATGAAAGATATTCCTGGAGTCTCTATTTTTTGCTTTTGTTTCCTATTCTTTACAAAGATCTTTATACCTTATGTCAGTATCACACTGTCTTGATTATTATAATTTAATAATTTTCAAAATCATGTTGTGTCAGTCCCCTGACTTTGTCCTGCTCATTTGAAGTTGTTGTGTCTGATCTATCCTGTATCTGTATTTCTAGCTAAATTTAAATAATCAAGTTTCACATACTTCTGCTGGAATATTTTAGAGTATATCAGTTTATAAGTTAGTTAGGAAAGAATTGCCATTTTAGCAATAATGAGTCTTTTAATGAATGAAAATTATATGTATTCCAATTATTTACTTCTACTAAAATTTCTCTTAATATTTTGTAATGTTGAGAAGTTCACCTTTTTTTGTTAGATATTTGTTAGAAACTTTCTTAAGTATTTTATTTTTTGGTGCTATTATTAATGAAATCTTAAGTTTATTTAAAAACTATTAATTGTCACTATATAAAGCAAAAATGGGTATTTTTTGTATACAGCTAAGTGACTTTTGATCTTGTAAGACTTGCTTCCAGCAAACTTTTTAAAAAGACTATCTATACAACCGTGCTTCCTCCATCAAAACAACTTTATTCCCTCCATTTCATTGAGATCATTACTTTCTTTTTCTTGCCTGATTACACTGGCTAGACTCTCTAGAACAATATTACACTGAAGAAGTAAGAGTAAGCATTCTTGAATTGTTCCTGATCTTAGCATTTAGACTTTATCATTAAATATGATTTACAAGGTATGATCAAAATAGATAGTAAATATTTAAATTAAAAATTATTGCAGTAAAAGACATTACATTGCCATTAATTCTCCTCAAAATATAATCTTTTGCTTTGAACACACATGACCCATTTTTCACTTTCAAAAGTCCTTTTTGTGAGTTTATGGTGTGTGATAAAAGTACAGCGCTGCTACTGCTAAATGCCACACAGTGAAAAGGCAAGCTTGTACAAACGTCACAGTGTGTTCTCATCCACCTTAATCATCAGATTTGGCACTGTTCAAATTCTGGCTTTTTTCCAAAGTCAAAATGACCATAAAAGGTTAATGTTTTACACAGGTTTAGGATAACGAGGCAACCATGACAGCACAACTAAAGGCATTCACAAAACAAGACTTCCAAAGGAGCTTCCAAAAGTGCTAAGAATGAGGGGATGAGTGTTTTAGAAGCAAAGAGGAATCTTTTGAAGGGATCAATGGCAATGTGGCTTTTACTATAATAATATCATGCTTGTAATAACCTAACCTTGTTCAGTCCTGACTTTAATTTGTATCTTCTGTAATTATTTTTATGGTCTAATTAATGTTTAATTCAGTTTTTATTTTTATTTCATTGCTCATTGTGTCTTCTTTTTCACAGTTTGAATTTTTTTGTGGGTGGTACTGAGGACTGAACTCAGGTCCTTGTGCTTACAGGGTAGGCATGCTACTACTCGAGCTAAATCCCTGGCCCATACAGCTTAGCAATTTTAAAATTTATGCTCTGATATTATTTGCTTTTATTTTGTGGGTGGCTTCATTTACCATCTGTTGTTATTCTTTAGCCTTCAAACTTCCTTTGGTTTTTCTGTCTGGGTAGACTTGCCAGCAGTACATTCTCCCAGATTGATTTTTTTGAGAATGACTTTAATTTGTCATTATTTTCAAGACTAGTTTAATTGGTTATAATATTCTTATTTGATATCATTCTCCTTTTGGAAATTTAATTATTTTATTTAATGCTTCCTGGTCTACATTGCTTTTAGTAAGAAACATGTTTTCAGTTGAATCATTGATTCAATTAAAAAATGATACATATTTGTTTTCAAAATTTCTTATTGTCTTTTATCCTTAGTACTTTCAGTATTATGTCTTTAGGCGTGCATCTCAGTCTTTTTCTCATTTTGAAGTTGTTGTAATTCTTCAATATGTAGTGTTTTCCTTCAGCTTTGTGAATTTGTCAACTATGATATTTTCAAATACTTTTCTTTCTTTTTCTCTTTCTCCAGAACTCCCACTAGACATATGACACTAAGGTGAATGTTTACATACATTATCTAAGACTTCACTTTTCTTCTATCATTATTTTTTTTAAACTCTGTTTCCATTTTTCCTACCTTTCTGATATTATTTACCCCTTCCCTTTTTTCCTCACTTCCTCTTCCTAGTTCTCCTTTGAACATTTTCTTCATAGATCAGTACTAATTTTACATTATGGTTTTCTCTTACACTTTCATTTTCTCAGACCAGAGAGATCTGTCTGGTAAGTTTGACTTTTAAAAATGCCTACTATTTGTCTGACCATTTTGCAGTATTTTGAATCTAATTTTACCTCAAAATTGTATGTATCCATCGTCATCAACTTCAGCATTTTCATATCTTGATTGTACATTTCTTATACTGCTGAGTTGTTTGCTCATCCCACTAATTTGTCTCTGCTCACATCTCATAGTTACAAAATCTGCCTTAGACTCTTCTAGATCACAGGCACCTCAGTGACAGGAACCATGTATTATTTATAATTTTATATCATTTGGATCACTTAGCATGGTGTTGGATCCATAGTCGATATTTATTAAATATTTAATGAATGCCTGGTTTACTCTAGTCCTATAAATTTCCTATCTGAAAATATCAAGATTTTAAAAGACAGGCCATGAGTATGAAACTAATTTAACTCCAGATGTAACATCTCACAAAGACTTTCACCGTTCATTCTGTCTTTTCAAATAACGTTTATACAGAAGGTTCTCTGTTCTCAAACATGTAGCCAATCCAGAAACAAATGGAATAAGAGAGGATCCCTTTCCTCCAGAGGTATATATTTAGTTAGGAAGACAAAAATGTATCCTTTGGTGAAACTGCTAAATGGCAAAACATCAAGTCTTCCTACATGCTGAAGGGTCTCAGGGAAAAGATTGGGATGGACTTATTCCTTAAGAACAACATTTTCAAACTAGGAGTGATGTAATCCCAGACTCAGAAGGCTGAAGCAGGAAGATCCCTGCAAGTTTGAGGCCAACAGGGACTACACAGGGAATTCAGGGCCAGCCTGAACTACAAAGAAAGACTGCCTCAAAAAAATTTTTTTCAAAGTGTGGAATTTTATCATATTTCTTTTAAACCAAGATGGGCATTAGGTACAGATTTTCCATTTTATTTTAGAGGAGAGTAGGAAGATCTTTTATGTGAGGTAAATATATAAGCAAACATTCCCAGAAGGCAAAAAGAGGAAAAGATGTCGAGGTTGTGTTTTATATTCAGGGAAAATGAATCATTAAAGTGAGAACTACTCGAGAGCAAAGCATTCAAAAAGTAGTGCTAAAAGTAAATAGGAGTTATTTTTCATAATGTATAATTCAGTTACAATCACATCAGTTACTGGACATCTCAAGAAAACAACATGTTCCTAAGGAAGAATCGTTGGAACACAACTTGAGAGATTCATGAAAGAAGATTTTAACTCCTTCATCGGAGTCAATGGATGCTCATTCAGTGAGCAGCCAGGATTATTTGTTTTAGTAACTGCAATGCATTATCAGTACTCTCACTTACCTTATTTTACATTCGAGGAATGAAAAACTGGCAACTCTGCACACTGATCTTGGAAAAATGGCTTTAGAAATGTGTTGTATTTGGATATTGTTTGTTATCTTCTAAATACTATTGCTGCCCATTAACCTAAAAGCCTGCTCTTTTTTCACCCTTTCTTAGTGGAGTGCCAGTTATATACAAATAATTTTCCTTCCGGAAATTGTTTTCAAATAGTTTGTATGTTTCTTGTAGAAGAATGTGTTTTAATTACTGCAGTCTTTTTATTTTCATATAAAAATTTAACATTGAGGATTTTGGAGGACCAGGATGAAACAAAGGTGCTTAATGGACACAAAGTGCACTGAAATAACAGAAATAATCTCTAACATTTGACAACACATTTGGATAGCTATGGTTGACAGTAATTAATTGTATATTTAAACATAGTGAGCAGAAAAGATTTTGAATATTCCCAACCAAAATAATAAACATCTGAGGTGTTAGATACACCAAGTATCCCAATGCTGAACATTGCAACATGTATTGAGAATATCAGACCATACTCTATAAATGTATATAATTACTACTTGTCAATTACAATGAAAAATAAAAACAATTCTTGATGCTGATGATTGAACTAAGAGCATTCTCTGCCACTGACCTACACCCTTATCCCTAAAATGTTTTTAAACTGCAGATACAGAATGTGTATTGCCAGTTAATCTGCTCTGTATGGTTTGATAATTTTTTGAAGTTCAGCTTTATTTCCTCCTGAACAATTCAGGCTGGAATTTTTCTGTCCTTTTATTTTTAATCTATTGCTTTTTAGTGTCTGTTAATTTCACAAACTATTGAGTTTCAAGTTGGTACTTTCATCAAATGGTTTGTACTCTGTGTAGAAAGGGAGTAAACAGCAAATATATGGTGACATTGGCATTGTAAATTTTATAGGGATCTGTGTTTTATGCATGGTGTATTTGCAAAGTTTAAAATTAATATCTGTCCTACTTCTTAGAGATATGCTGGGCCTTTTAGTATGGAAAAATTTAAATACAAATTAACTAAAAATCAATAAATGGTAGCAGCAAGTTGGATATTGTAAGTTAGTATGAGTGTTTGGATGCAGGTGCTGTAGTTCTTATCATTCATGAGAGACCTCAAATCTGCCTATTGCCTGATCAGTGCAACTGAATGGAAGTGGAGGACACTGTAAAACTTGTCTGCGATGCATTCAAATCTTGAGATGGCTGGAGGGTCAGAACTGGAAGAAGCAGGAACTTACTTGTCTTTCTTTCCCTTTTGATTGTGACCACCTACCCTGGGGAAATGGGCACTGGCCTGAAGGTGGCACATGCCATGCAGTTTCTGCACAAAGAACGTTGGTTGTCTTTAATCTCTGCTAGACTGGCTTTCTTATATGTAGGACAGAATTGTAAAAAGTTAATTTAGCACTTGCTACGATGCATTCAATCAGGTATATCTTATTGTTATTTAAAATTCTCCAAAAGAAGATATTGAAACATGCTTAAAATTGGGCTGGTTGCTCTAGAAACAAAGCCAAGCTTCTGCAGATTATCCTCAGTGACTACAGCTTCGGCAGCTAAGCAGCAGAAGGGAAAGGTAATTAGTCCTGGAACTTTGCTTTTTAAACTTGGCTTTAAGTAGTGACACCAGTAGCAGGCAACAGTATTTAAAAGCACTGAAACAAAGCTTGAAAATTACTTTAACTTTAAATTGACACATAGGTATTTTCTTCATATGATTTCTGTTTATGGAGGAAAAAAATCACTGGTATTCATCCCAAGAACAGATCATGGGTACAAAGCAACAGAGGCATCAAACTGAGTTCGGGCTTATCAGATATTCTTGTCTGAAGTAGAACTGCTTATTTCTGCTTGTTAATAACATGTTTATGTGCCTTTGAACAAAGGACAACTGAAGACAATTGCACTATAAACAGTTGTGGGTTTTTTTTTTTTTTTAGATTTTTTGAGACAGGGTCTCGCTTTGTGGTTCAGGCCGGCCTTGGGCTCAGCCTCCAGCTCACCTCACAGCAATCCTCCTGCCTCTGCCTCCCGAGTGCTGGGATTACAGGCGTGAGCCACCACGCCCTGCACTGTGGTATGTGGTACTGGTTGCTGCTGGGGTGAGTCTCCACACCCAGTATAGTATGTGGTTACCGGGGATTGAACCCGGGCCCTTGCACTTGCAAGACAGGCGCTGAACTGTTGAACTAACTCCCTGGCCCTAAACAATTGTGGTTTTGATAGATATACTCTAATGATCTAAATATGGGTGAATGAAAAGGCAGCTAGTAAAAAAATAAAAGGCAATCTTTGCTTAACTCTGTAGGTCCAATTTAGCTAAACTTTGATGGGAAAAGTGGAATGTCTAGGGATTGACTTATCTTGTTTCTTCTTTTCTGAATACTGATTTATAGCATTTGAGCAATAGACATAGACAATAGATAATAGACATAGACAATATAGACAAAATAGACATATAGACAATAGACAATAGACATAGACAATAGACATACAGAGGTGTATGGATTTAAGTGAACTACCAAGAGGCTGGATTACAATCTGGATTTTCAAGTCTAAGTAAATTGAAGGTAGTCTAATTCCTGTGACAAGGAACTGTCACTAGGAGATACCTCATGATTTAGGTAACTGGGGCTGAAACTTTCTAGGTGTCAACCTAGTGGAGATAATTCCATGACTCTCACCATTTGTCTTTTTATTTGGTAATACAAGAATGTAGAGTTTCACCAGATATTCAGAAACATTCTCATCTGTGGTTCTGAGGGCGCACTCCTAGAAGTAAAATATACCACTGAACTTTAGAGATAATTTGAAAGATACTGGCCATAGAATCTGGAAATCAACAGGGGAGGCTGATAGCATTTGATCTGGACTTTGTAAGGCAGAGGCTGGTTTAAATAAATAAACTTCTAGCCTTGGGAACTTGAAGTTATATGAAGTGATTCTCAGTTGTTCTTTTGGGGTCCTGAATTTTCTCTATTTTATTTGTCGCTTTTTCATTATCAGGACACATTGCACAGGACTTAGCTCATCTGTGGGTTGACTTTAATTCCACTCATCTGAGAAAGGCCACTTCTATGCCTAGCAGTATAGGAAGCACTGTGGGAATAAAAACATGAATAAAAAACAGACTTTCAAATACACTCTCCAGAATTCATGACTAGTTCTACTTAAGGTAGATAAAGGAAGTGGATTTTGAGCCTAGGTTTGACAAAGATGATGAATTATGGCCAAGGGAACTCCAGGAACAACGGTATAGAGGTCTACTGATGTGAGAAACTATGTATAGTCTCACTAGTTTCACTCTATCTGACCTATTGAATTACAGGAGAGCACCTTATTTTACCTACTCTTATAGAATTGGCAGATTGAGAACTAGAAAGAAATGGAAAAACAAAACAGCCAGTTCACAACCAAATTTTATTCCTAAACTACTCCATGCTATCTTTCCAGTCTCATCTTCCACTAGACCATTTATTTATGCACTAAATATTTACTATGTATTATTATGAGTCCAATGCTGTTAAGTATGGAGTTAACATTGGTCAGGAAAAAGGCTGTTAGCGATAGAGCTTGCAGAAAAATGGAAGAGGTTGGGAATTAATCAAACAGTAACGTAAGTTAATACATCATTTCTGACCTTGATATTTGCATGTCCACCTTCCTGTGTAAGAAAGCAGAGGGAAGTCTCAAAAGGTCTCAGAGCAGTGGCTCAGTTTGGGGTGACAAGGTGTGTACATGTGTAATGGTCAGGTGAAGTTTCCCTGTGCAAATGATGCTTGATTTAAAATCTAAAGAGTACGTAGAAATAGAGAAAGAAAGCAGGCAGGGTGGGGGCAATTTTCTGAGCAATGGGAGCAACAGATGGGAGCTTCGCGGGCTGGGAGGAGCAGCGCAGTTAGTGAGTGCCGAAGGATTGTCTGCAAGGCTGTGAGGGAGACAGAAGGGGTCACAAGACAAGGCTAGAAGAGAGCAGGAGCCCAGTCAAGCAAGATTGGTTACACATTTTATTTTTTGAGATGAGGTCTCACTTTGTAGCTCAGGCTGGCCCTGAGCTCAGCCTTGAACTCACAGCAGTCCTCCTGCCTCTGCCTCCCGAGTGCTGGGATTACCATGAGCCTCCACACCTGGCACTGTGGTATATGATACTGATTGCTGCTGTGCGTGAGTCTCTACGCCCAGCATTGTTGTATGTGGTTACTGGGGATCAAACTCAGGACCTTGGGCTTGCAAGGCAGGTGTCAAAACCACTGAGCTAAATCTCCTGCCATTTGTTATGTATTTTACTTTTTATCCCAAAGCAGCAGGGAACCTTTGAAGAATTTTTGTCTTTTAAAAATATTAGTTTTACTAAACTACTGGGACTAGCTTGGGCCCAAAAGAGGATGGAGAAGCAATTCTGAGGCTATGGTAGGAAAACAGTAAGAGACAGCCTATGGTAGCAGATTGGTAAAATAGAAGCCAACTGATGTGAAAGAGCAGAAGTCTTGTAGTTTTAGCTAGGTTGGCACTGGGGGTAAGGAAGACTGGGGTGCAAAAGTCATCTACTGGGTGCTTTCGGACTCACCCACGTGGAAGGATAATGGTGTCGGCCCTAGGACAGGGGATGGAAACAGGGCCATCTAGAAGCCGCACCCGGAGCTGGACCTGTGGAAGGAAGATTTTAGCCATGTTAGACTGAAAGATGTACTGAAAGGCAGCAGAACCTTAAATATCATAAAAATCAAAGAACATAGTTCTTCTAGAAGGAGGAAGTGGCACGAGTCTGAATCTTCTGAAGGGAATACAGTATGAAATATCTGTCCAATTGTATGTGGAGGGAGCATTTTCTGCACCAAATATTAGGATAACACAATCCCAACACATGTGACTATCCACGAATTTGATTTTGAATGTCATAAAGTGAAAAACAACATTGATTTAAAGAAAGTTTTATGTAACACCATTATTTGTTTTTTTTTTTTTTTTAGGTTTTTTGAGACAGGGTCTCACTTTGTAGTTCAGGCTGGCCCTGAGCTCAGCCTCAAACTCACATCACAATCCTCCTGCCTCTGCCTCCCGAGTGCTGGGATTACAGGCGTGAGCCACGACGCCTGGCACTGTGGTATGCGGTACTGGTTGCTGCTGGGTGTGGGTCTCCACACCCAGTATTGTTATGTGGTTACCGGGGAATCGAACCCAGGTCCCTGCGCTTGCAAGACAGGCGTCGGAACCACTGAGCTAACTCCCCGGCCCCCACCATTATTTGTTTTTAAAGCAAGATGTTTAATAGCCAGTGTTACTGTAGTAGATTTGAGAATCTTCTTATACCTTTAAACACCTTTTCAAACTGGATATATGTATCCTGAAGAGGACATTAATACTGATCTGAGAATAAATACTTTGTTATTTAAGAAAAAGTGTAAATTGGAAAACTGTTATTATTTGTATTGTTACTGAATAGTGGATTTTTTTAAATTAAGAAATTTGAGTGTCCAATACAGAATTTGAGAGCAAAAACATATATATATATATATAGAGAGAGAGAGAGAGGAAAGCATCTCTTGGAGATTATATATATTTTTTATAGTATATAAAGTATATAGTATACATATATTATACTACATGTATTTTTTGCTTTCTTCTATTACTACATGAAATTCAGACTTTATAGTGGATGAGACATACGACTATGGATATAAATGCTTTCACCCCTTTTATTTACCATGTAAAACTTTTGTTTCCTCTACAGAAACATGCACACAGAGATTGTTGCTGTCATCTCTCCATCTCACCATATCATTTTTACTGCTGTTCTTCAGTCATTAAAATATGTCTGTGCAATATGTGCAAATAGACATGAGCAAACTGTCTAAAAGTTATTCAGCTCATCAGTGAACCATGTAATCTGTTGGTTCAGAGACAACAGATAATAGAGTGAGATATTTGCTTTACCATCCACACACTCCATGTAGTGTGTAGGCTCCAAAAGTCAATTTGTGTTCTGTTGGGGCATGTCGCCTCACACTATATTATCACATCAGGGTAGGAAATTGGGATAATGACTATCTGATTTAGGAAAAAAAGGGACTATTTAGTGAATTGAATATCTGGGAGGTGGGAATTTTGAACTAGAATTTGGTTCTGTCCTTGGCTAATTTGATACTCTATATGTGTCTCATCACTGTTTTCCTCTCTTTTAACAATGTAAGTTAGAAATAACCTTGCTAATTAGCATCTATTTTTAGGTTGATGACATGATACAGCAAAGACAGAGTGAGAACATCCCAGTAGTACCACAGTGCAGCAATAAAAATCCTTCCTAACAGGAAGGTAGACAGTGGAAATGAAAATCAAAGCCCCCTTATAGGTATAGGTGACATATTTATTTTGTACAGTCTGAGTTAAGGCAAATATTAGGTAAGAGGCACTTCCTAGGCCTTACCTGTCTTTGGCATAAACAGTTGAAAACTGGGATGTAGCATGGAATTTCCCTTTCTTAGAAACTTTTGTTGCTCCTTATTACTCTGACAATGAAATCCAGCTCCCTCTATATCATGTTGCCAGTTTATATTTATATCTCAAACTCAATTGTCTGTGCTTCTACCAAATTAGCCTATCTTAACTCCTCTGTGGATGTATGTGATGTTTATACATATCTTTGGTTCTCCCCATTATTTCCACATGTTCCATTCCCATCTATCTCCTAAGTACCATTCATGTTCTTTCTTACTGAGGGAGTTTCTGTTAATCTTTCCTTGCTAGAAGTGATCTCATCACACTTCATCTGCACCTCTCCTAAGCCAATTAACACCTTCTTTCTTTATTTTGATTATGTATATACATGTTTTACTTATTCTACACCGAGTCTCTTATTTATGGAATTGGTAGGCAGTAAACTAAATCAAAGAAAGGATTTATTAAGAAGAAATGCTGATGTGAAAAAGAAGATATCTAAGTCACTATAGACTTGAGGTTGTGGTATAACTGGTGATTTATCCAGTCTTCTCCCAAGAACTTCCCCACATTCAGAAGCCTTGAATCAGTGTACATATTGGGATCTGTCTTACTAGTCTTCTTTTTTAAAATTTCAGTGATAACCCTAGTCTTTCTTGTGTAGTAAAAATTAAGCTTATGGGTTTAATAGATAGATTGGGTAAGTGGATTGAACTGCAGGAGTACATGTCAGAAATGATGGACCATAGTAGAAGGAAAACAAGTAGGTGGACTTCCAGGATGTGGCCTGTGGCTCAAGAGTAGGTTCTCTGTTAAAATTTATTTCTATTCCAGCCTATATTCACCTTTCTTTTTTTTGAATTGCCAGTTAAGTAACATAGATGTGATAGAAGTCAGCACTTATTTGGTTCAAGGGCAATAGCTTCACCTTTTCCATTAGTTTGAAAGTAAGGACACTTTATCCTCTTTATGTGTGTAAACATGTGTGTTAATATGTGTGTGAGTGTGTGTGCAGAAGATGGTGTCTACCATAGTTCTTGGGCATATTGACACTAAACTTCAGTTGATTTATTGTATTGTATTGTATTTATTTATATAAATTGACTTTATTGATACATTTTATACATGTATCATGATCACATTCAACATTAAGAATTTGTTCCTATACATGACACATCTTGATTCTCATTTTTCACTTTTTCCCTGCCCTCCCTACAACTGCCACCATTATACACATAACTGTTGTTTCTTTTTATATCAAATTATTTCTTTCTCTTCTTTACTCTCCCTTACTCACCCTTCCCTTTTCCTTTTGCATGTTTGCTTCCTATTTCATATTACCTATTATAATTTGTGGCATTCATTTACAGCTTCTGTTTTTCATACTGTAGAAAAGATATGGTCTTCACACGTGTGTCCTATTTATTTTGTGCATGAATATGACCTCACAGTACATCTATTTGAGTATAAGTGACTCAGATTTATCATTCTTTATGGCTGAGTAATACTCCAATTCATAGAAAACCTCATCTTTTTGTCCAGTCTCCTTTTGATGGGTAGTTGGGCTGTTTCCAAGATTTAGCTATCACAATCTGAGCTGGTATAAACATGAGTGCATATATATTGCTGTGGTCTAATTCTTTTGTGCATATCTCTAGCAGGGGAATAGCAGAGTCAACTGTGAGTCCTAGTTTTTTAAGGTATCTCCATGCTTATCGCCACAGTGGTTGCCCCAGTCTACACTCCCACCAGCAGTGGTACAGTGTTCCTTTTTCTCTGCAGCCTTGCCAGTATTTGTTGCTGGATAATTTTGAGATAGCAGCCATTCTTTGTGGAGTGAGGTGGAATTTCAGTTTGTTTTGCTCTGCATCCCTCAAGGGACCAGTGATGCTTAACATTTTGTCATATGTTTCTTTGTGGCCTTTCCTTCTTCATTTGAAAAATGTCTGTTCATTCCAGATGGCCATTTTGAATTGGGTCTTTAAGTTTGGGGAGACTAATTTTTTTTAAGTTCTTTACATACTCTAGATAGTAGTCCTCTGTCTGAGAAAAAGCTAGTAAAAATTCTTTGCTATATTATAAGTTATCTTTTGGTGATTTCTTTTGCTGCACAGAAGCTTTTTAGTAAGATGAGTTCCTAATTGTTGATTATTTCCTGCTAATTCCCGTGCTGCTGAGATTTTGTTCATAAAGTCTTTTTCTATGCTAACATCTTCAACACTTCTACCTAATCTATTTTCCAGTAGGTTTAGTGTTTCTGTTTTAATTTTTAGGTCTGCAATCTACTTTGATTTTAGTTTGGTTCTTGGAGAAAGAGATAGATTTAGCATTAATCCTAGGCAAGTTGAAACCAGCTTTTCCAGCACCATTTGTTAACATGGCTATCTTTCTTTCACTGAGGGTGTTGGGCTCTTTTGTCAAAGATGAGGTGGCTTAGTATTCTTGGGGTTGTTTCTGGGTCTTCTAGTCTGTTCCACTGATCCTTTTGTCTGTTACTTTGTCAGTACCATGTTCTTTTTATCAGTGGCTTCATAGTATAATTTCAAATTGGGAATGATGATACCCCTGTCATGAACTTGTCTTTTGCCATTCTAGGTCTCTTGTGATTGCTGATGAATTTTTGGATAATTTTCTCTAGCTCTGTGAAATATGTACTCTTGAGATTTCTATCAGGATTGCTATGAATTTAAACAGTAATTTTGGCAGTGTAGCTGTTTTGACAATGTTGGTTCTTCCTACCCAGGAACAAAGAATATCTTTCCATTTTCTGATATTCTCTTTGATCTAACTTTTCATAATGCTAGAGTTTTCAGAGTAGAGATCTTGTTCTCTTAGTTAAAATTGTATTAATTTCTGCTCCAATCCATATTTATTCTCTTTTCTGGTTGAGTCTTCCTTTGCTTTTGGAATCTATGTAATGGCTGCTTCCAGGAATGAATTTGGGGGTACTGCTTCCCTTTCAATTTCATTAAAGAGACTGAGAAGTAGTGACATTAGCTCTTCTCTGAAAGTGTTGTAGAATTCAGCAGTAAAGTCAATAGGACCCAGACTTTTCTCTGTTGGTAGGTTTTTAATTATATTTTCAAGTTCACATTTTGATATTGGGGTGTTTAAAATTTTTACGTCTTCTTCATTCTTTCATATGTGTCTAGGAATCTATTCACTTCTGTGTGTTCTCTTTTTGAAGTAAAAGTTCTCAAAGTAGGTGTTTATTGTCCTCTGGATTTCTGCTGGATCTGTGGTGATTTCCCCCTTTTCATTCCTCATTGAATGAATTTGAGCCCTTTTCTTCCTCTTTGGATAAGGTTGGCTAATAGTTTGTTAATTTTATTTATTCTTTCAAAAACCAACTCTGATTTTTTTTTGTATAACACTTTCATTTTTCATTGCATTAATTTCTGTTTTTATTCTTATAATTTCTTCCCTTGTATGAGCTTTGGGCTTATCTTGTTCTTCTTTTTCTAGTAGTCTGAGTTTCAGCATTAAGTTACCTATTCAAGCTCTCCTTGTATTGCTAATATAGACATTCACTACCATGAATTTCCCTCATAGAACTGCTTTCATTGTATTCCATAAATTCCTGTCTGGTGTACTGGCATTATTTAATTGTAGAAACTGTTAGTTTCTTATGTGACCCATTGTTTGCTCCAGAGAGTGTGACAGTGGAGTATTGACTTCAGTGTTGTATTGAGAAGTCTGCTGTGATTCTGAAGGGCTTTCCTTTGCATGTGATTTTTTTTTTCTTTTCTCTGACTGCTTTCAATATTTCATTCTTCTGCTGGTGTTCTGGAATCTTGATTATTATATCCTAGGTGGAGATTTTTTTTAATATCATGAACATTTGAAGTCTTATATGCCTCATTTATCTGTATGTCAAATTATTTTCCTTTTCCTGAGAAGGTTTCTGCCATTACATCTATGAACAGTTTTGAAAATATCTTTTGCACTGTCTCCTGTTTCTTCAATGAGTCCAATCAGTCTCATTTGCATCATTTCTTATGGTGCCTTGCTATTTTCCATAAATTATGCCTTTCTTGTTTACTGGTTGCCATCTTAACTTCTGTATCTGATCTTTGGGCTTCACCTTCATTCACCCTAATTTTCAAATTTTCATTGGAGTTGTCATCTTCTGGAAATCTGTTTGAAGCTGTTTAACAGATGCCATTATTGTTGTAACCAAAGATTCTATCACGTTCCTAATCTCCTCTTTAGTATTATTAATCATATCTTCCACTTTGGACACTATCTCTGTTTTTATCTGACAAATTATTTCTGTTTTCCATTTCAGTAGATTCTCTTTTGATACCAGCTCAGAGAGTCCTGGTGTTAAGCTTCAGTTTGCTCTTTTCCATTTTCTCTGGTTTTCCCTATTATGATCATCTTTGTGTCTGGATTTTTAAAAACTTTCTCATTTCTATTTTGTTGTTGTTGTTGTTGTTGTTGCTGGTGATTTTGGTTTAATGCTTGGCCTATTGTCTGGGAAATGTTTAATGCCAGTCTGTTTCTTCTTAATATTTGTAACACTGAGGAGATGGCTACTTCTTGGGTTGCTCTCCTAATATCTGTAATGGCCCTTAATTGATCGCGGTTCTGGCACATCATGAAAGGCACTTGAAGAGAACAATCATATCACCTGGGCTGACACAATATATCAGTATAATCAACAGTATCAAATACAGCACTGAAATGATAAGTGTTGGCAATTACTCTTTTGATACCTTTAACCTCATGAGTTAGATCTGTGACCATATGCCAAAATTCAGTACTAACCAGAAATATGTTTACAAAATACAGGTCCTTCAGTATAGCAGCATCACCCTTTGGTAATAAAGGGTCTCAGGGAGTGTTGGGGGGTAGAGAGATAGAAGGAGAGGAAGAGACCAGAAGTAGGGTTAGAGGATATATAAAGATCACACAAACTGATGAAAGATAGAGAACAAAAGAGAAAGAGGGCACAAATACAAAAGAGAACAGACTGACAACAGCAGGACCACTAGAAACTGAAAGAGAGGGTAGAGAAAATTGAAATGCATTAAATTCTGGAAATGGATACTGACTAGAGGACAAGAGAAGGAACAGAAGAATAAGGGTAGTGAGTAACAACAGGCTAAAGGAGACAGTTTTATCTCTCCTGTAAAGATGAGTTGAGAGAAGGAAAAAATCAAAATATGACAGACTCAGCAACAAGAGAGTAAAGAAATGAAGAATGAAAGAGAAGTCAGAAAAAAGAAAGAAAAACAAGAACAACAGCAACAAAAAAGCAAAACCAAAAACACTACCAATAGAGCTATTAATGGCATGTACTGCTGTCTTCTGTAGATAGTGTAGACAGTAGCATACAGCTCAGAGTTGACTAGCCACAGAGGGACAGCTGTTATCTGTCTAGGTTATGGTTTCAATGCCTGAGTTGAACTCAACAAAGCCCTGAAGGCTTGAATTTTGTAAGAGTCCAGTGTCTTATAGGTGGGACTGACTCCACAAACTCACCAATGGCTGTAGTCAACAGGATTTCTTCACTCTTTCAGTAGATGTTTTTCATTGTGGCAAACAGAGAAGTTGAACATGAAAGGTCTCTGCCTAAGTCTCAGCACTGCTGCCACACTTATTCAATGTGAAAAGACAAGTAAACAGAGCCTCTGGGGGTCCCTTCCCACTTGCTGGTCCCACAAGAAGTCAGAGCCCAAGTGTCAGTGTAGGGAGACAAGAAAATGGAGTTTCTGCAGGCTCCTCCTCCTATGATGATTTGTAGGGAGCTCAGGGCCAGAGCATTGTGGGGAGGCTGGACCAGAGCTGGACAGGTGCAGGAGTAGCACTTACTCAGCATGGGCAGAGAAACCATATTTATTATATGTAAATTTATTAGCTGGCCAATCACTTATGTTCAATTAAAGAGTTATGAAACATTCTCTGGGGAATCTGGATGTTGTTCATAAAGATTTTTTTTTTTAGGTTTTTTTTCTTTTTTTTTTTTTTTTTTGAGACAGGGTCTCACTTTGTGGTTCAGGCTGGCCCTGAGCGCAACCTCAAAGTCACAGCAATCCTGTTGCCTCTGCCTCCCGAGTGCTGGGATTACAGGCGTGAGCCACCACACCCGGCACTGTGGTATGTGGTACTGGTTGCTGCTGGGCATGAGTCTCCACACCCAGTATGGTATGTGGTTACTGGGGATTGAACCCGGGTCCTTGAGCTTGCAAGACAGGCGCCGGAACCACTGAGCTAAATCCCTGGCCCCTGTTCATAAAGTTTTGATACATGCTAACCTGTGTTTTAAGGACTGGTGCAGAATCCTTTGTGGTGGCAGTGGATGAGACTTTACATGGAACATGAATAATGGATAGGGCTTCAGTGGGTAGAGAAAAGACACAAGAAACAACATGTGGAAAATAGGGATTAAACACAATGATGAATTCATTGTATAGTAAAGACAATATTTTTTTTGGAGTGAAAATTATAGATAACCTTGAATTATTTCCTCTGAAATGGGAATTAATCACTTGAGATTCATCTATATCAAGTATATGTTTGCCCCTATAAACTTTAATACTGTTTTCCAAATGTTCATTTAAGTTAAATAGATCAGCCCAACCGTTGTCAAAAAGAGAGTCAAAAAATTAGTCTGCCACTGGGATTCACTTTGAAAGCACATGAGCACTAAATTTTCAGTGGCAAAGGTTCTGACCTCCAGGCTTCCCTGTTTTTTAATCTATCCTTATGTTCATTGTATGTGATGACATTACAGGTTGTCTTCAGCGCTGTACACTGTTTGAGCCTCACATTAACCAGTGGCATTTTCAAATACTTTGCAGATGTAGCTCATTCAGTCTCACAGTTGCAGAGGTAGGGAGGGGCAGGTAGCATTGTCTCTGGGGAGTGAATAAGGAAGCAGAAGGCTAAGGAGGTTAAGTGACTTGTATAAGATCACACAAGGGGTCAGTAGCTGTGTGTGAATAGGACTCAGCTTCCAAACTTTAAGTCCAAGACTTCGTCTACTAAGCCCTCTTTCCATTTCGGGTCTCTCTGAGTGTTAGAGAGGAAAAGTAATGTTCTGGTATTCTGAATGGATACACAGAAAAATGAGATGATTGTGAAAAATATTCATCCTATTTTGAATAAATGTTGCAGAATAGTTTAACTTGATTAATTTTGAGGTATGGTACATTTATTTATTTATTTATTTACATTTTCAGTGGAATTTTCTTTACGTTCCCAAACTGCAGTATACTTTAGGTGATGTGGTAGTTGTGATATTTCGAAGTTTAAGGCACGGGTGTCAACTCATTATGCCTGCCTTCTTTTCTGTCACCATCCTCTTTGTTCAGATATTAGATGTTCTTTGAACTGTTCCTTTATATCACAATATTTAGGCACTTAGGAGCCACACACCCTTCACATCAGCCTGGTATTTTGTGGCTTCCAGATCATCGTGGTTCAGTGAGGCCAAAAGACTAGAGCAAATTCAAAGGGTAAAGTTTTGGCCCTGAGTGGCCTGTGTTGTTGCTTGCCTTATTTTGTCATTCCAGACAAAAGCCACACATGGATCCTCAATCAGTGCTTTTGCCATACCACCCTTCCATCCCAACCCTCAAAGTCCAGCAAAACTTACACAGCCCAAACTTCCTCTAACAGCTTCATTTTAGAATCAAACCTTGAGAACAATCTTCTCTGTAGTAACAATGTTCACAAGAAGTTGTAAGAGTTGGGAAAGTAGTATCAGATAAAAATTTGAGCCTAAGATATTATTCTACAGTTGTCCCACTCTCCAGGAGGACATATATATATATTTTTTTATCTTGACTGTGCATTTTCTTTAAATCTTGACCCTCCAGAGGAGTGGTAGTGAAATGATGAATCGTTTTCTGCCCCACTAGGGACAGACAATTGAATATGAGATCAATTAAATTCAGAGAAATGAAGACCTAGACTGTGTGGGGTTTTCTGGATAAATCTGCTTCTCACATACACATTTTTATTGAAAATGTAGTTTCAAACTCAGTGTCATTCAGTGCCAAATCAAAGCTGACTGATGGAGGGAAATACTGTTTGATTCTATTTAGGCCACATTTCCCTCCCACTTTAGGGTGTCTGCATTTGCAGTGGGGGGTGGGGGGTGCATAATGCTGCCTGAATACATTCTTATAAGAATTAAAAGTATGGAAACACAGAGCCCTCTGTGACCCCCAGAGCCCTCTGTTGATCACTGGTGTTTGTTGTAGGAGGAAGGCAAACATAAGCATAGAAGTGTTATTGAACAGAAACTCCTTCAAAAATGTCTCTAGGCTTTTGTTCTCAGGTTGCATAGCAGTAGGGGGTCCCCCTCCTCAGAAAGCATACTTATGCAAGTATTAAGAACTGGCTGAGATAAGAAGTGAAGCTTAAGAGACCTTCATCATTAGCTGCTAGTGGTAGAGATTAGTGATCCTACTACAGGATTACAGATGGAAAGAGTGCCAGTGTTGGTTAATTGTTCATTAATGCTTGTAAAATAAGCCAGCTGGAGGAAAACTGACCATTGTCCGCTCTCTCGGAGAGCAGCTAAATTGGATCTGCTCATCAATGGCAGTACTGATGTCAGAAAAGAAAATACATATGTAAACTGCTTCCCTATGACTCTCCATTTTAAATATTTAATTAAAAACTGTTGTCCTAATAAGAGATGATTAATCTGTCAAAGCATCTTTCTGTTTGTGGCTGACCTTTATCTCACCTAAAGACATTTTCCTTCACATGCATTTGCTCTTTTAGATTTGCTCTGAAACAAGAAATAAAACCACCCTCCTAAAGTGGCCTCTAGCTACAAATGACTTGTGGCTATAATTTTGGGACACAGCAGGCATATGACTTCAAAATCGCAGGATCTTTAGGCTCCTGTTCTCCCAGTCTCCCTCCTCATTGCCTCCCCTACCCACAACATGTCCTGCAAGGTTGAGGCTGCCCCTCTACCCCAGGCACAAGCCAGGTTAAATGATCTGCCCAATGTCACATGCTGTCCTAGCCAGGGAACAAGCTGAGCACATTGGCTTTATTTTAGATAATGTCATTGCAAGGTCAGGGACAATACAGTTAACTGGAACTGAATCCCAAAATAGGGAAGATTTACACATGTTTCTTCCGTCCTTTTATAAGGAGTCAAGGTTGGATTAGTTTATTGGTTCAGGAAATACTTGCATTTCTTCTGCATGCAAAGGTGACAAGTCAACAGATCCAAAGGCAGAGGAATTCCTGCCTCTGTGCTTGCTCCCTTGTGGGGAGATGGGTGGTACTGAGGGACACACATGAGAAGGGGAAAGCAGTGAGAGAGAGGGCCTATCATAGAGGCATGTGACTTCAGCCTGCGGATAAGATGTGGCTTCCCAAAGGGTAAGTGAGGGAAGTCAGGCTGAGGGTAGTCCTGGCAGATCCCAGAAGTCCTGCAAAGACTCTGACATGTAAAGGACTCTGAATGGGCTGCAGTCACTACAAAAGAGACCATACCCTCTCAGTACTCGGAAATGGGGTCCAATTAGCCATCATCAGAGGTACCTCTCTTTGGGGACTGGCTTATAAATGTATTTGCTGATCAGCCTAGAGAGAAAGACTTCTGGCCCCTACCTCCCTTTGCTCTATCACCTCCTGCCACTCTGTCTTTGCTTGTTGTGCTGACGCCATATTGATCTTACATTTACTTCAGTGTCCCTGCATTTGCCAGCTCCTCTGCCCCCGTGTACACTCTAACATCTCTAGACCTTCCATTGTTTTGCTCATTCCTTCAACAATATTTTATCATATAATGACTTGTTACCAGTTCTAGGCATCATGGCTCTACCAGCAATCAAGAAAGCCAAACTATCCTTTCAGTGACAGTTGCAATGTTTTGTTGTTAGAGTATATTTCCTCCATCTTGTTTTAACTTCCTTTGTTTTGTTTTATGCCCAGAGTTTGTCATGTTTATCTGCTACATGTTTGCTGTCTGGTTCCCCCTAAATGTAAGCAACATGAGGGGAAGGACTGGGTCCTCTCACTTGTCACTGGCCACAGGAAATAGGATAGCTCCTGGTAACCAGTGGATACTCAGTCAGAACAATACACAGAGTAGGAAAATCCAAAGCCAGATGGTAGATGATGGAAGGTGCAAAAAAGCAAGAGGTATTTACTGAGCCCTAGCTGGACTTTACGGACTGCTGGTCCTTCACTGGGTGTCAGGGTGACATCACATTGTCACTTTCTGGGCTGCACTTTGAGACTAGTGTTAAAAATTCCACCTCAGTATGTTTGGAAGGCAAAGACATTAAAAAATGACTGATTTGACTCTTTTGTGTTAGTTGCTTTATAAAAATCCACTTATGTGATCAACAATCAAAACACTGTCAAAACCTTAAATATCCTCTGATTCTGAAGTTAAATAGCTGTCATGCAGAGTTAAATTTTACTACCATTGCTCCTGCCACTGCCCTCTTTTCTGTCTTGTGCTCTCAGTATTTGATAGGTATTAATTTGTTTATCTTCAAAACAAACAGTTACAGAGAGTAGAGGAAGACTTTCAAGATTCCTTTCTTCATTAATTGGGAAACTGTGATGTAGATGATCAATGACTGCTTCCTGTTCTACCATTTCAGGATAAACTGCATGTCCCAAGTCAATGCTGTACTTCAAAGTTGTGTTAGAGATAATCGGATAAGGTGTTTTCTTCCACAGCAAACAAGCAATCATTGGTTCTAAAGCAAGAAGTCTATGTGAAGCTTAAGCAAAAGGCTAATTTGATATTGGGAATAATTGTTGTATAGGACTGTTTGTTGTCCTATGGCTCTTCTGGCCCTAGATACTCCTGATGATTCCTGGTTTTGTCCCCTTTGTTGCTGTCTTGAGATGCCTGATTACTTAGGTGGTGTTGAAGTAGAGCAGCAAAACAAAATCCAGGCAGATTATTAGATAGAAATGATCACCAAGTCTTACCATACTCTTTCCACATTGCAGTACTAGTTGTCATATTGACATAAAAAATATTCCAGGATAATGGAACAAAACTCAGAATCTTGGTTTTAGGTTATACTGTTCTGGATCATTTAAACTAACTTTCAGTTGAATTCTCCACTAGTAGTTGTAAATATCCATGTGGTTTCCAGAGACCCAGAAATCTGAGACACTGTGCCTCCATCACCGTGGTTGACCATGTTGATTGAAATGTGCTACTTGGAAAGGTTCTATTACAGTTATATAATAAATAAAGAAAATCTTAGGTAATTTAGCCAAAATAGGAGGGCAGGTAAAGGAAGGGGAGGAGAAGGAAAGAAAAGGAAGAGAAGTGAGGGGAAAGAAATGGAGAAGAAAGAAAGTGAAGGGAGTCAAGGGAAGGGGTGCTAAGTGGTGGTCCTACCCACCAGGTTGAAATGGCTCTGGCTTGCAGGGAGAGGCTCAGGGATGGTGAGCTCCTGGGGGCTTGCAAACACCAATAGAGGTTTCACAAACACCAATAGAGGTTTCATCATTCCTGACCCAGCTCTTGCTGCTGGTGATGGTCTGGTTGCATAAGAGTCCAACAGATTAAAAGTGGCACTGTGTATTGTTAGAATCAGTGTTAGCAAGTTAGAGGGATGATCTTAACTCCCTACACCTTGTATCTTAAAAACAGTTTTTAAAAAAGCTTTTCCTCACCTCTTTATAGCAGTGACAAGCAAAATTCAGCTTGTGACCATCTAAATATATCAAATTCCCTATTGCATTGTCTGAGTCTTATTTTTATGTCTTCATAACACTGGTGAGCAGGACCACAGAATCCACTTACTATCTGCATGACTTTGTTCTGCCCATTAGATTCCTGCAGCATGGAACAGAGGCCCTGGGGTGCCGGAAGCAGCTCCACAGCTAAATCTGGGGATTCACCTGGTCTTTGCCAACGTGTGTCAGTTAAACCATTTTCTCACAAGACACTTTCAAGTATAAAGTGCTTTGGTGATGTACGCACAAATGATTAAAAAAAGAGACACTGAAATCTGAGAGGTAGGATTTCTACATCTTAAAATAGATGTGCTCATGAGTCCATAAGCTTCAATAGGCATGTTTAATTTTTTT
>PVIR01009424.1:31006-53291 GCA_004026965.1 Petromus typicus | reverse complement strand
AATCTCTGAGATATCATGCAATTTATATGATAAAGTGATGGCGTGATTCTAAGCAGAGAAACAGTATAGGATGCTTTTACAGCAGTGCAAATGAACCTTCACTGTCTCTGTTTGGAGAAATTTCATCCTACGTAAAGTCAAATGACAATAAGCATCAAATTAACTCAGCTCAGAAGAAAAACACAAGAAAGAGAAATACAAAGTATTAAATGATGACTGAATATACTTGTCAAATTGCCTATCATGTTTTCTATTTTATTTAAAACAAATGTGAATCAATGAAATAATTCCATTTTTCTATTATAAAGATGAGTCGTTCAAAAATTGAAATTATCATGGTAGATAATGAGAAATACAGCTCAAAAATCAACTGAGATCCTGACCAAGTTAAAAAGTAATATATTTACTCCTTTGAGTCAGTCTTCAGATTTTTCCAAATAATAAAATTTTTTAAGTTAAAAAAAGAAACTATAGTAAAAGAACAGTGAAAGTTTTCCTCCAACTCTGTCACTAATTGAAATGCAAAATAAGTTTTTAAAGTCTTCAGTTGGGAGTGGTACAGTTATTTTATCTGCAGCTTTGAAAACTTCACTCTGATAGTTTTCAGTTATGTCCATAATCAACATGATCTTCTTCCTCTACAACACTCATTAATTTTAGCTTTGGAATTCACTGAGAGACACTATGCAGATGGATAGATTACATTAAGCATCTCTTTGTATGTAATGTTAATAGTCCAAAAGAATTTATTTATCCTCTTATAGTCTTCTTTTCTCTTTATTTGATTAAATATGAAAGGATTATTATGTACTAGGTGTCCAAATAGTTGAAAAATGACTAGCTTTGCAATTTCTCTTCAAATATTTATCTTACCTGACAAAGAAAAGTGTAGAAAACTGTTAAATAGATTATTATTGTATTTTATACCACATGAAATTTTAAAAACCCAATTTTTCTACCATTATTTTATTTATTTCCTAAGTAGGAATAAATAGTATATGAATAGAAAATACTAGATTACTGGCAAAAAATGTGAGCTACTTTTTTCTTCCCATCTATTTGTTGCTGCATCAATATCATTTACTTAATAGCCTATCAATTTGCTAGGTGAAATATTATGCTTTCTTTATATGTAACTAAATTATTTGTGCAAGACTTTGAGTTGTTCAAAAGAGTTCCTTCTTGAGATGGAAATATGTGGACTCCTTGGTGTTCCAGATAGATTTGCATGAATTCAATTATTTACTTCTCATTCTTCTATATCATGCTCTTTGTGGCCCTTTACACATGATTTTAGGAAAAAATATAATTTAATTTAAAAATTAAAAAAAACTCATAATGAACGGAAAAAGAATATGATAGTAATAATAATAAAAAAAGGAAACAAAGCTTATGTATATAGGAGGTGGGAGTTCCAGGGAGGGGGAAGAGGAAAAAATGAGAATCAAGTCATGTCATATTCTGGTACAAACTCTCAGTGTTGAATGCAGCGATGATATGTATTCATATTTATTTACGAATAAAGATATGAATTTTAAAATTTAAAAAACCCCTCAAATTCTGAAGTTTAATGTATTGGTTTTATGAATATAATTATAGATTTGAATATTATATTGTGCATCCAGAAATAGTATTTCAGTCATTGACTTAAATATTTCCATAGGTTTCAGTAAAACATTATGCTCTATCCATAGAAGTATTGTAGTCAAAATCAACAATACATATATGCTAACAATTTTCATTTGAAAATGGGCCTCTGGAATTGAGACATTATGTGAGTTCCTTATCTGCTATAGTTTATAGCAGATGTCCCTCCGGTGTCTTACATGCTCCTAGATGAGTTTTTGAGACGACGAGATCACAAGAATGAGATACTCATCAATAGCTTGGTCCCCAGAGGGGCTTAGAGGTAAACGTGATGTGGGAGGTCAGACTTAGCTCTACGAGGTGTGTTACTGGGATGGTGGACTGGAGGAGCACATCTCTCACCCTCTTCTCCTGGTACTTCTCTGATTTCTTCCTCCATCTCCTGAGCTATTTCTTCATTGCCATACTTTTTTGTCTATCCTGCCCTACCATGGAGCCAGCCAACTATGGATTAAGAATTCTACTAATTGAACGAAAACAAACATATCCTTTTTATAATGCGTGTCTGATACTGTGTCTCAGTAATGAAGAGTAACTAAAACATCATCCAATATGCTTCTCTTTGGTAGATGTCATCACTTCTCTTTGGTAAGTGTCATCATGTATCTTGGCTAAAGAACTTGTTACTAATGGTTTACTCTAATCTATAAAAGTACTTGTAGGCCTCAAAAACACAATTATCATATAATTTTGTATACAAAGACACTACTGTTTGGTTATTTTTGAACTAACCAAATCTCACTTATCATCTTGATTCATTGTTTTGTAAACATCTGTTTGATACAAGTTTATGTTACCTGGTATGAACTGTCTTATTCTGCATTTAATTGACTTTCAGGGATCACTTTCTTGGACTAGTACGTGTTCAGGACAGACTTAGGGCAAGCTACATCATGAAATTATATAATGATATACCTGATCTAGTGAACCTCAATATAGCTGTTAAATAAAATAGTACTTTTCATAGATCTGAGTAAAATACAATTATTTGGTGGACTTGGTTTAAACCATTATTGCATGCTTAGGCATCAGCTTTTAAGGAAAAGGTTTGTGATCACTCATTCACTTGAACACCCGAAAGTACCTAAAATGAGGCATATGGGATCTCTTCATAGACTTGGGTATTCTGTAAACTGTCCCAGTGAGCTAGCAATCAAACTAAAACACCAGTTAGCCACAGCTTTTAATAATGCAGTGTTTTCCAGACTTGATATTTTTCTGTCTTTTATTATCTTATGAAGGAAACTATTAAAAATGTCCTTTTAATTCAAGCTAAGATAATAAAAAGGCTAAAAGATACACAATGTTTTCTAAACACTCTGCAATGTTAATAGTGCTGGAGCCACAGTAAAAGTAATTTTTCCATTATGAACAAGCAAATTGATGCTGTCACGTGGATTATTCATCCACGTGCTCATTCATGAATGTCACGTGCTCATTCATCTTTAAATCATACCTGCGAAATTTGCAACATCACTTTCCTCCTCAGCCTCATTCTCTGTGCATCATGTTAATAAAGCAACATGTATAGATTGAAATTGTCTGTTAATTAGAATGTGGAATTATCTTTTAAAATTGTGTTAAAAGTTTTAGTAAAAATGGCATGATCAGAGAAATAGCCTATATGAAATTATACATTTTTCAACTCTGATATCTATGATCTGATTTTTTCCAATTGTTAACCTCTCTTTCTCTTTTTCTTAATTGTTTTATCCATAAGTGGTTAACTTGAAGTTATAATGATAAACTCCATATGGACAAAGAGGTTTTATCCTGATGAAACAGTTTTGATAAACTTCATCATATTTTTCAACTTTATCCTGTAGAATACCTGCTCACAGTTGATGTTCAAAAATATTTCCTGAATAGAGTTAATCACAGGGTAACTGACAAAAGGCTTTATTTCATCTGACAGGGAGAATTACATACACAGGCATTTGTCTAAAGTGATATGTTTAATTATTATATTTTCCTATCTATTTTTCTCAGTGAGTCATATATTGTTTATTTTAACTTTGAATTGAGCTCTTAGTAAAATAAGTATTTTGCTACATGCAAATTGATATTCCAATATCATCAAAGTCTGTTCATCATGAGAACACTTCACGATGATTTAGGGTTCTAAACCCAAAGTGTGAATTTTGCTTTTTATATTTTTTTACCTACAATGTGTCCCAGATTCCAAATTTATTGATCTGGAGAAGGTATGTGATATGGGTTATATCTTAAACATCCCTCAAAAGTCTCATGTATAACAGGTAAGACCTTTGAAAGATGAATGGATTGTGGAGCTGCTGTGAGATATATAGCTGATTTATTTCTAGGATGCAGGGTGTGGCCAGCAGACGTGGGTCATTCGGGATATGAAATCCCTTCTCTCACTGCACCGTGGCTGTCTGTACTGAGCAGCTGTCCTCCATACGGCTTCTGCCTGAGAGACAGTCAGTAATGAAGTGAGCCTCTCCTCCTTTAAATTACATGTTTTGGATATTTTGTTCCTTCTCAGGAAAATGACTAAGACAGTATGATTATAAAGAAGAACATTTTGCTTCCCCAATAAAATGTATACTTCCATAAGAATTTTCAATAACTTTTGAAGACAATCATTCAATTATTCAGGACAACAGATGACTAAGCTTAGTTAAAGTTATTAAAGTTTTACATTTCATACATAGTCATCGGCCTATTGGTGGTGGGTTTTAAGCAGATATCAATAAACTATTGAGTTAAATAATACACTGAAGATTTTGGAAGCTATTTTTTCAGACAGCCCCATTTTCAGCACTATATTCTGAGAAGGAGATGTATATTGTCTTAGTCATTTTTTATATCATCAAGACAACACTTGACTCCCACAAGTAAATGAAAAGTTGCTCATTTTGGCTCATGGCTACAGTCAATCTGACTGTGTCAGATCACAGTCAATTAACTTCATGTCAGAATTCAGGGGAAGGGACCTTCATAGAAGATAGTTACTCACTTCATGGTGGCCAGAAAAATAGGGAGAGAAAATGGGAGATGGGAAGGGAGATACATCTTTTCCTGTTAAGCTGTTGGTAAGTGATCTTCTCTGACCAGCTCTACTTCCAAACAGAAAGTCACCTATACTGCTCCCATGATTAAATCACCTTCTAAAACCCCACATATGAGAGTTTAAGGCCTTTGGATCACATTCTTTCTCTAAAGAATAACATTAAGCCCCTGTCTCCCAATATGCTTAGTTCCATCTCTTTCTGTGAAAATTATTTAAACTAAGACCAAAGTCTTAGTTCTAGAATGGCTGAAAAGTCAAAATCCAAAGTCTCCTCTAAGACTCAAGGGAAATTTGTAGCTCCTGTAAAATTCAAAAAGAAAGTCAAACACTTTCTGGATATACAATGGATATACAAATGCAACACAGTAAAAATTCTAATATCAAAAGAGAGAAAAATAAATGCACAATAGTAAGACTGAAATTCAGCAAGGAAAACATTAAATATGATAGTTTGATGTACAGCACTTGGGGCCAGGTGTGCTAATATGTGAACTCTAAAGAACGTGGGTCGCCTGACTTCTACATCATTGAGAATTACATAGCTTTGATCTTTGGGGAGATTTCCTCAGACACTCCTGGCATCTCCAGATTTTTGGGATTACTTCTGCACAATCAGCTCCACTTTCTTAGCTCCACCTACTTGTCATTCACAGCCACATTATCGATGTCCTAGGCTTTCTTCTGAAATCTAGATGGAATTCTTTTCCCTGAAAATCTAGCATTCTACATGTTCATAAAACCAGCACCACATTCTGCTGCTATCTTAAGTAGTATCCTGGCCTCCTTTGATCATATTCACAGAGTATCTCAAGTTCCTACATGGTTGAGCATGCTAAGGAAGCCCAGAGAATCAATGCTATCTTCTCAAGCCTTCTCAAGCAGGTTGTCCTGGACCTCTCTTGTTAAATGAAAACTATGTCACTTTGCACTTTTTAACCTATTATGGGTGAAGTCCTGTGGATTCCTGGGATGCTCTCAAAGTACCCTTTGTATTTATATCTTCATGAAAAGAACATTGGACCTTTGAGTTGCAAATTCATCAGTTTCCAAGAGCTCCTTGTAACTAGGGCAGCAATACAGCTGACAGTTGGAAGTTCACTGACATATGAGGTACATGGTATAGGTTCGAAGGAGCACAAGAATATTCCATTAACCAAATTAACCTAACCTACCTAATCTGTTTCTCAGGTTGGTTATAACTTGATGGTCCAATTTACTTGGCTTGTTTTTTTTTTTTTTTTAATTTTGAGACAGAGTCTCACTTTTGTAGTTCAGGCTGCCCCTGAGCTCAGCCTTGAACTTACAGCAATCCTCTGCCTCTGCCTCCCAAGTTCTGGAATTACAGGCATGAGCCACCATGCCTGGCATTGTGATATGTGGTACTGATTGCTGGTGGGTGTGAGTCACCACATCCAGTATTATTGTATGTGGTTACTGGGGATCGAACCTGGGTCCTTATGCTTGCAAGACAGGTGCCATAACCACTGAGCTAAATCCCAGCCCTTAATTTATTTTTATAACTACCTTGAATCTAAGCTACTATTGGTTTTGATCAAGTTGAAAACTTTTCAAATGGGTTTTTAACCTCTAACTTGCTTATAAACCTGGCTAAAAGCCATTAAATATGGTCATTCTACAGTCTGAACGTTGTGTTTCCTTGAAATTTCCTCTTCCAGGTTACTTATGTTGTTGCCCTTAATCATAGTATCAATGTATTGCAGTCAGGATGAGAATAACACGTAGACAAGTTTTCTATGAGAACATAGTACAAATACCCTTGATTCCCACTGATAATGGGATTTCTGTTCACAACTGAAACGTCTTGAGCCTGGATTTTACCATATGCATTTTGTTCTATAGTTTTCTAGGGATTTTCCAGCTGTCACCCAGACCTTTCCAAAAGCTTGTAAATCATCTGATTAGGTAGTCATACTAACAGCCCTATGTCTCTGGTGACAAAATATGTCTTGGTTCCTTTCTCATGATGGCATAAAGAACCAACACCCACAAATTAATAGAAAATAAATTTATTTTGGCTCAGATATCTCAGCTCTTGCTTTTCCAAGAGCATTATGTAAAGGCCTGGGAAGAGGAGAGCTGTTCATATCATGATGGCCAGGAGCAGGGAGAAAAAAGGAGACTCAGGGAGGGAGAGGAAACCTTCCAGCTCATATTCCCAGTGAATTGCCATTTCTGGGCAAACCCTCCTTTGTGATAGCACATTCAGTGACCTAACACACAGCTGGACGAATCCTTGAATAAATCTCCTTGAGCCAGTGACCTTCCAAAATCCTACGATGAGCACATCAGGCTTTGTAGAATATCTCTCTCTCTTCTCTCTCTCTCTCTCTCTCTCTCTCTCTATATATATATATATATATATATATATATATATATATATATATATACACATATATACACATATATATGTATATATATATATTTATTCAGTAATATATTCAAACATAAAATAAACAAGTAACTAATTCCTCTGAAATCTCAATGTAGTATTGATAAACTTGTAGTGGAATAGAAAACTCATAGAAATACTCTATATCCTATACAGTTTTTTATATATACAGAGGAATAAACAATGCATTATTTTCTTTACACAGTATTTACTCCTCATTAACATAGACTATAATTTCTTCATGTCCATCAATGAGATAGGCACAGACATTTTTTCCCTGTTCTTCCATCGCCCCTCAACCCTTCTTTCTCTCCTTACTTATAAAATATTTTTAAAATTTTTTCTTTTATTCTCCTTTTATCCTTTCTACATCCTTCCCTTATAGAACACCTTCATGAATGACCTCAACAGCTCTTGTGAAGGCAATGGGTATGCCATGCAAATGAGAGCCACTGTTAATTATTTTTTCATATTCAGCAATTGGGTAAAGAACACCAGTGTGTTCCAGAAACAGTTGAACAGCTTTGTAGAAGTACAAAAACTACGGGGTAGCAGTTCACAGGTCAAAGAGAAGTGGCCAGATGAGATGCCCTCAGGCTTGGTGTGCCTTCTGTTCTCGCTGACACAAGAATCTAGTGCAGTCAAGAAAATAATTTACCAGATGTAAGACCTCGGGATAATGCACAGATCTAATTATCACCACAATCAAAGATGATGTTAATGTCACTCAAGCAGGAAGGGTTCCAGCACTCATTTCTACTAAAAGGTGGATTGTGTTTGCTGACCCATTTGGAACAAAAAATTCCTAGGTTTTACAACTAATTTTGTAATGATGTTGTCTGTATTCAATTGTATTTTCATCTCCATTAGCTTCTATTCTGGTTCTATGTTGGTAACGACTAAGATCCACTAGAGTGTACAAAACTTAGACGGAATAAAATAAGGCGACATGATGATGTATAAGTCACTCATAGCAATACCAAGGAGAAAATGATTGATACTAAGGAATATTCAGTGGCATATGTTTTAATTTTCTGGCTGTCTGCATAGAAGAAAACATGATATATTTTCTTATTCTTCAGTTTATTCAATCTGTTTGGTGGGTAAATTGAAGACAATAAGCTATTATTACTATAGTTGAGCTGATATTAATAAATATTTGTTGTTTCTGATGTGTAATTGCTTTTTTAAAGCATATTGAGAAGCATTTTCTTGTGTGACATTGCAGTTGACCTAATTTGTCTTATGTGAATATCATAGAGAGTACTTACACAAAGCTTGGTGGTACAAGTTCATCCATCAAAGCAGTCTGACTGCACTCAAAAAAGACATGAAGTTGCCACCAGTATTCTGAATACTGGTTCTATATTCTGATTTTAATCAGAATAGAGTATTCTATTTCATAGTAATAATAATAATGTTAAAGTAATAGTAAAAGTACTACATAGTAAAAACATACTGATTTTTTTGAGTATTATAAAATACATATAATTGTATGTGGTATACTTTCCTACAACTGCCAGTACAATGAGTTTGTTTATATCAGAGTCTCAAGAAACGTATTGCACTACTACATTATGATGTCTGCCACCACATCAGGTAACAGGGATTTTTAATACTTCATTATAAACTTCTACCATACAGTCAGTCTGTCATTGGCTGATACAGTCAGCCAATTACAATTATAGAATTGCAAATTCTATATGAAATTATTCTGCATATAGAAACTTCCATCTCTGTTTCCATCTCTGCATTTCTGTCCATCTCTCTATCTGTCTTACTGCACCCACTCAGAATGAAAAGTATTACCATCTTTAATTTTACATATGAGGAAAATGAGACGTGGGTAAGTGAATCTTCACTTAATAGCAGAACAATTATTGTGAAAGCCAAAATTAAATCATGATTCAAAAGTGCACTGATTTCTCAAAATTTTCATTTGGAGAATATTCTTACACAAATAATATACAAAATATAGGAAATCTGAGCAGAGTATGAGAGTTATATATCTGAGAATAATTAGCTGGGTATCCAAAACACATAGATGAAAATTTTACCCTACGTTATCAGAGGTACCCATGGTTACTTGCAGAATCTAATACCTACCTCCACCTCCCTCATAAGCAAATAGTTTGATGCTCATAATGAGATATACAGATGTTTCTGCTCCTCCACTTCCGTATTTGTAAAATTAGAATTTTGACTACATTCTTTATACACTTTCTATTTTATTTTATCGTTGATATTTCAAATAGGCACTCTACTTTGGTTTCATCTCTTCTGCCATATTACTGCTGACCTGAATTCCTTATTTCACTTCATGGATTTCTATAATTTAAAACAAAATAACTGATTATATGTTTTATCTGATATATTTTCTACTATAACATATTCATGCATATGAACACATATACATGTATATATATACAAAAATGAATATAAAAACATGTATACACACTGACACATACAGACATACACAGATACATACACACACACATATATATGATATATATATGATATATGATATATGATATGTGACATATATGACATATGACATATGATATATGATATATATCTGGAATTTTAGCTCATTACCAAACTGTGTTTAATTCTACCCAAAAACTCCAATTTAGAGTTCTAAAAATCTTCAGATGATAATTATTTTAATACAAAAAAGTGCAAATAAACATGACTGCTCCACCTTTAAAATAACAATCATATTAAATCATACAGAAATGCCTTGTTCTGTCAATTTATACGGTGCAAGTAAAATAATTAAATTCAAAAAGAGAAAAGTAACCAGCACTGGTGCCTCTCCAATTTATTAGTAGTACAGAAACCTGCTGAAAATATCTTCTTAAATTTAGGATTGTTGTTCTTGTCTTTTTATAGAAGTGATGAGGTCAAAAGTCAGAGTGTTGCTATGATAAGGCAATAATATAAAAACATTTAAATAACTTTAAATTTGGTCAATAAAAATCTGCATTTTCACTAATATTTGAAACATACAAAACAATGTTTTGGATATGTATTTGTCACCGTATATAACTTCCAGTTAGAAGCACTATCAAAAAAGTTTTTAAAATATGGACCAAATTTTTCAAATTGATTTAATCAAGTTTTTTTCTTGAGAAAAGTTCCGTTTTGTTCAGATACTTTAAGAAAAACTGAAGCTTCCACTAATCATGTTCCACAGTGGAACTGCTTACAGTGTATTTCAATCTTTATTTCTCCTTCACCAAAGACACTTGCAACCCTGATGCTGTGTAAGTGGGAGCAATAGAGCAAAAAGAATTCAGGTAGGAATTCTAGATAAATATGCTCAATAATAAATTAGCTGTATGTGTGAATGACCAAATCCACATATATCTCACATAAAACATCTCTTGAACCTTGATTTCTAAAGTATTCAAATCAACATCAAGGTCCTATGCACAATTACAAAGTCAATGTAGAAAGAGACAGTAGGTAGTCTCAGTGTACTGCAAAGAATGTAGCTTACATTTGAAAATTCAGCCAAAGCTGTAACATCTATATACTGTAAGTCTGAATACA
Organism: Petromus typicus; assembly: GCA_004026965.1. Taxonomy (NCBI): domain Eukaryota; kingdom Metazoa; phylum Chordata; class Mammalia; order Rodentia; family Petromuridae; genus Petromus; species Petromus typicus. The sequence continues at coordinate 42,645 of PVIR01009424.1, read as the reverse complement.
AAAATTAAAAAGGACACTATTAGTTTCACAATGAATCTACTTTGAGTTAGTACTGTAGTAGGAAGGGCTGGGATTGTGGAAGAAATATGAAATGAAAGAATGATTCTTTTTGCACTTATATTTTTAAATGTAAATTTTCAGAACTTCTCCTTAGGAAAAGGTAGAAGTTGGTCTGTGCTATAGAATTCAAGGTATTGATACACTTTTATAATTATTTAAAACTCCTAACTATAAAGCAGTTGTTGATCAGTTCAGGAAACTGATCCCTAAGTGTCCTGTAATCTCTGTCAGTGATCTAGATATTATTGTTTTTCCACATTTTTATTGACTTTATTTTTCATATTTTACATTGTAAGTTTATAATTGAAGTTATTAAGACTAGTAAGTGATAAAATGACATTTTTATAGAACAAAATATTTTTTAGGCACCTTTCTATTTTACAAATTACTTGAATTCTTTTTAATGATATTAACCTTGTGTGGAATTGCATGTCTTTGGTGTTCGATCCTACACAAGAACCTCTTCGGACCAAAGTTTATATTATTGATTATTTTTTCCTGCTGTGCCATTTTCTTTTAACTCTTGTATCTCAGGCACCTAACATTGTGTGCATTCTCTTCAGCATTCTGGTCATGTCCACTGTAATAATTGCTATCATTTTGTGTATTAGTCAAGACTCTAGAAACAGATAATAAATAGGGACCAAAAATATGTACAGAAAGACTTCCACTTTAACAGTAATAACTTGTACAGTTTTAGAGTTTGAGAAATCCTGTGATGTGCTGTCTGCAATCCAGAAGTCCAAGAATATCCATGTTGCAGTTCCTGTACAAAGCTGAAGGGTAAGAAGCAAAGAGTCAATGGTGTAAACTTTTTTTCTTACTATTATAACCTAAGAGCATTGTTGTTTAAATTAGGAGAAGAAAGATACCTCAGACCAACAAAACAAGCTAAGTCTACATTACTGCAAATTTTGTTTGTTTGTTTATTTATATATTGAGACAAGGTCTTGCTTTTGTATTTCAGGCTGGCCCCAAGCTCACTATGTAGCCCAGGCTAGCCTTAAACTCACAGCCATCCTCCTGCTTCTGCCTCCCAAGTACTGAGATTACAAGAGTGAGCCACCATGCCTGGCACTGTAGTGTATGGAACTTATTACTGATGGGTGTAAGTCACTGCGCCCATCATTGTATATGGTAACCAGGGATCAAATTCCAGACCTAGTGTTTGCAAAGCAGATGCTGGAACCACTGAACTAAACCCTTGGCCCAGGTTTTATTTATTTTATCATCAGATTGTGTAACATTTTTCTGCATTGGTGAGAACCATTACATTATTTATTACATTAATTCAAATGTGAATCTTTTCAGAATATCTTTGCACATAGACATGGAATACATGGAATACATGGAATAGTCATTACACTAGCTATCTGAGCATCCCTTATACTAGTAAAATTAACTGTCGGACTTTTTAACATGAGTGTTCAGAATAAAATGGATTTTGTCTATATGTGTATTGTCAAAAATCAATTTAACTTATGTCATTGTCTATAGCAGCTCAGTTTGTAATTACCAAATCTTGGAAACAGCCAAAATGTCCATCAACCGGAGACTGGAAAAAGAAGATGTGGTTCTTTTATAGAATGGAGTATTACTCTGTCATTAAAAATGATAAGATTGAGTCATTCATACTCAAATGGATGTACATTGTATTTCGCTCATAAGCGAAATAAACAGGTCACAGATATGTAAATATCGTATCTTTTCTCTAGTATGAGAAAAGGAAGATGCAAATGAGTTCGAGTATACAGTTGATATTGTGAAACAGAAAATATTTAAAAAGAGAGAGGATGTAGGGGTAAATAATTAGGGGGAAAAGAACGTGATAGTAATAAAAAAGGAAACAAAGCTTATTTATATAGGGGCTGGGGTGGTAGGGTGGGTGGGGGAATGGGAAAAGTGAGAATCAAGTCATGTCATATACTGGTACAAACTCTTACTGTTGAATGCGATGATGGTGTGTATTCATAATGTACCAATAAAAATCAATCTAACATAAAATCTAATCAGTCCGTTGTCAACAGAATTACTTTCCACACAATTCAATCTATGTATTTCTGTGAGATATCAGTGAAAATGTTCTGAAATCAACCCAAGAGGAGTGTTGATTGGGAGGATGATGGAACTTGGGATACACCGCCCTAGATCAGAGGCATGATGGGACATTGTGACCGAGAGTACATAGCTAAGCAAAGCTGTGGGGTTTGGGAGAGAAAAGAGAGAGAGAAAGAGGCTTCACATAAGTCTGCTCTTCAAGTATCTGCCCTGATTCTGCCTAGAGCAGTGACTTAATTCTCCCAAAGAGGTCCCACCTGTAACATTTTCCATCACCTCTCCGGAGCTCATTAAGTTATGAATCTACAAATGAATTAATTCATTCATGAAGTCAGAGGCTTCATGACTGAATCACCTCCCAAAAGTTCTACCTTTAAACAGCACTGCATTAAAAATCAAGCCTTCAACCTGTGGGATTTGGGGGGACACTTAACATTCAAAGTGGAAGAATAAGAGATTCTACTCACAGTTAATAGTAGATTAAAAAACAACTTTCTGTACTCAGCAAAGGCTAATAACAGAGAATATGGTAGAGATTCTAAATATGGTACAATTCTTCATCTTGGCAAATCACCAGAAGAGTTGTTAAATGGAATATGACCAACAGATAGCGTAGCTGGATTGTTGCAAAGTAGGCTATTCAATAACTGCTACAATGATCACCAAAGTGAATATTTTTCCAACCCACAGAGTTGCATGATTTTAAATATGCACAGTTCCCACATCAGTACCAGGTGTAAGGAGAAAATTAGAGTATGAGTCAGGGCAGGGCTGCTGCCTGCAGGCAGCAGGAGGGAAACAACACTTTTTAGGAACTTGTAAGAATTCAAATCTAGTGTTACATAGATCACCTTTCCTACAAATACTATACTCAAACATGAGTTTGTCATCTTAAGGAAGTTTATTTCTTCTTTAGAAAATAAAAACAATCACGTAGAAATAGTTGTTGTCTCTATTCCTTTTTTCCTCTCTTCCCTTCCTAGCTTTCAGTATTCCCTACCTTCTCCTATGTTCTGGTAAAGGTGTGGTTAGAAACAACCTGTTTAAATCTACAAATGCAAAGTCATGGGGTAAAGCAAGAGAGAAGAAGGTGTAAGATAAGACAATAGTTAGAGATGTTGAGATTAATAACAACAAGTGAGGAAAATTTGAACAAATAAGTTAATATTTTGGGAAATTATTAATACAGATTCATTCTTTATATTTTATTTTCATTCAAAATGTTTCTACAAGTTTTTGAATTAAAACATGGTGTTTTGAAATAAAAGCAGCTAGGAAGCATATGAAGAAATGTTCAACATCACTAGTCATTCTAGAGATGCAAATGAAAACAACATTAAGATTTCATCTCACTCCACAAAGCATAGCTGCTATCTCAGAATTAGTTAGACATAAATGTTGGCAAGGCTGCAGAGAAGAAGGAACCCTTCTCCACTATTGGTGAGAATATAGACTTGTACAACCTCTGTGGAGATCAGTGTGGAGATTCCTCAAAAGGCTAGGACTGAAGGTCCATTTGACCTGGCCATTGCTTTGCTAGGTATATACACATAAGAATTAAAAGACTCATATCACAGTGACAAATGTGCACCCATGTTTATAGCAGCTGTTTATGATAGCTAAATCTTGGAAACAACCAAAATGTCCATCAACTGGAGACTGGATAAAACAGTTGTGGTTCTGGGCCGGGGAGTTAGATCAGTGGTTCTGGCGCCTGTGTCGCAAGCGCAAGGACCCGGGTTCGATTCCTCGGTAACCACATAACAATACTGGGTGTGGAGACCCACACCCAGCAGCAACCAGTACCACACACCACAGTGCCGGGCGTGGTGGCTCACGCCTGTAATCCCAGCACTCGGGAGGCAGAGGCAGGAGGATTGTGATGTGAGTTTGAGGCTGAGCTCAGGGCCAGCCTGAACCACAAAGCGAGACCCTGTCTTCAAAAACCTAAAAAAAAAAAGTCGTGGTTCTTCTACAGAATGGAATAATGGAATATTACTCTGCCATAAAAATGATAGATTGAATCATTTATACTTAAATGTATGTAACTTGAGGACATCCTCATAAGTGAAATAAATAGGTCACAGATGTGTAAATATCGCATTTTCTCTGATATGAGAAAATAAAGGTGTAAATGAGTTCTAGAATGTATGTTTTATATTGTTAAATAGAAAATACTCAAAGCGAAATGGGGTGAAGAGGAAAAATGAGATTATTAAAAAAAAGGGAAACAAAGTTTATGTGTATAGGGGTTGGGGGTGGTAGGGTGGGTAGGGGTATGGCAGAAAATGAGAATTAAGTTGTGTCATATATTGGTACAAATTCTTATTGTTGAGTGCAATCATGATGTATATATGTAATGTACCAATAAAGATTTCAATTAAAAAAACATGGTGTTTTAACACAATAGCTCTCATCATACAGCGGTGAGCTGTGATAATTAACTCTTCCCTCACTTTAAACTTTTTGTCATTTATTTTAAGAGTATAAAATCAAAATCCTCTCTTTTAGTAAAGCAGCATGCTGCATGCCTCTGGTATCAAATGTCCTGGAGGCTGAGGGAGTAGATTGTCTGAGCTTCGTGAACAGACTGAGCTATGCAAGAAAGTTCTTTTTCTATTTTAAATATGTGCTTCATTATTGCTAATTAAATTTCATTCTGCTGTGCCATAGAATGTCAGAACATGTTCCCCTTTTTAATAGACAATTTATGCCCATTGGTCGAATTTTTCTTATCTCTTTGCTACTCGGTGTGGTCTCTGGTAATCACTATTCAGGTGTTCGCCTCTGTGAGTTCATTTACTTTAGATTTGAATGTGCTGCTTTTGGAAGTGTGTACAATCTTTTAGACTTGATATATAAGTTGTGTTCCTCTTTCTGTGCTGATTTATTCACTTAATACAATGCCATCTAAACCCAACCATGTTGTTCAATATGATAGTTTAATGCTTTTTATGGCTGGACAATACTCCAGTGTGTGCATATGCTGCAGTTTGTTTATCTATCCTTTCAATGATGGACATTTAGGGTTGTCTATTTAGGATTGACTATTGTGAGTAATGCTGCTATAATCATGGAGCTGAAGCTGTCTCCTTGACATGTTGATTTCATTTCTTGTAGGTTTATACCCTGTAGTAGCAGAGATGGGTTATATGGTAGTTATATTTTTCATAATTAATGCAACATATACATTGTTTTCTAGAGTAACTATGCTAATTTATATGCCCATGGATGGGGCACAGAAATTACTTATTTCTCTATACTCCTTCCAGGATTGACTTTTGGTGGTTTAGTGAGCATTCTAATTTGGTGAGATGCATATTTTTTTCAGTACAACAGATATGAAAAAGAACAAAGAAGTCAGTAGGCTACAATGTTTGCAAAGTATATGTCTGACATCAGAACACATTTGAACTAAATTCAAAATCAAGCACATAACATTGAAATGTGTTAAAATCTGAATGTGTATTTCTGAAAAGATGACATTTGATTTATTTTTACATTGCTTATATAAGATATATAAGAGATATATATATATATATATACAAGATATATAAGATATATATATATATAAGATATATAAGATATATATATATATATATATATAATTAAGTTTTTTGAATTGGTGTTATTTTGCTTAACATAATACTCCCCAGATAGATTATAGATAGATAGATAATAAATGATAGATAAACAAGATAGAAAATGAGGGGGTAAACTTTTAAGATGGGAGGAGATCAGAAGGAGAGAGAAAGACTAGAAAGGGTAAAATGAGGTTGAAAATAAACAAAATGTTATTTATAATCTACAAATGGATAAAAAATATCTTATATACATCTAGAAATCTAAAAGATATTTAAATGTTACAAATTTGTAACTATTTGACATTATTAAACATTAGGGAAATACAAATCAAAACCAAGATAATTTTAACAGAAATAATGTTAAATTAAATAAGTCAGACAGATGAGCTTAAATATCATATTGTTTCTGTTATAAAAGAAATAAAAATTGTAAATAAATTAAATAGTAAAATAAAATACAGTAATAGGAAATTGAAAGGTAAATATTTTTATAAATGAAATAAGACCAAGAAATGCAATGAAGGAGAGAAAAGGAGAAAGTAAGCATAACACAAATCAATATATTGTACATACATGCACTAGGTCCCAGCAACAGATGTAATTAATGTAGACTGCCAATATATACTCATAAATGTAAAAATTAAGAAAATAAATAATTATAGCTGAATGTATAAAAGTGTACAAAGTATTTTATATATACATTTGCTAAGAAAGACTAGAACTGATGAGTATAATTTATATCTAGATATTAATTTCATACCATACTATATCTAGATATTAATTTCTTACCATACTCTGATAAAAGTAATCATAATTTTTTAAAAATGTCTAATTCTAGCAGAAGCATAAGGATGAATGGGAACATCTTTGGGGATGGAAAATAAATAAATTATGTAGAATAATCAAGATCCACAAGTATTGAGTACCTCCTTTGAAGGTGAGTGAATCTACCTAAATATACTAAATACAAGCATCAAAATAAGTAATCTTAACAACAGATTATATTTTACTGAAGAAAATAAGAATTTATAATTCCATATTGAAAAAAATAAATTCATACCACTGTCTAGAGTTGCAGTAATAAACTACCATTGAATAAGAAGATTTAAACAGCATAAATTAAACTTTTTTCACCACAGTGATGGCCAAAAGTTCAAAATCAGTGTGTCACTGGGCTTGCTTCTAAAACTTTTCTGGTTTGCTTGAAGGTGGTCAACATTTCCACCTGATAGTACTATTCAAAGTGTCTGTGATACTTTCTTCTTATAAAGACATAGATCTGGAAAATGGCTCATACAAATGGCTTACTTTTATTTTAATTACCTTCTTAATGAGTCATATTCTGAGGATTAGAAGGATTGGAAGGGATTCTGAGGGTTCGTGTATATATACAGTATAAAGCATACTTTATACTATATAGTGTATATATAATATATCTGTAATATACATATTTATATATGTAATATATATAACATATATATGTAATATACATATTATATATGTTATCTATTCTATTCTATTCTATTCTATTATATTATATTATAAGGGGAGGGGCTCTGTAGTGTAGTGGAATGCCAATTAGAACTGAAAGTGATGAAAGCGGACTTCCACTTGGTGCCTGGCTAAATGATTAATGTGTATGGTAATTATTCTCTGAGGTGGAGGAGGGACGTGTGATGAGAACTGGAAGACGAGGACATTGTTTTAATTTCAGGATGCCTCCAAAACGATAACGTTTCATTCCAAAGGTTACATTTTGGTGAACAAATTCCAGACAACACCATCTTGTCCAGGCGGTAAATGTTAGTAACATTTCTAACGAGGCAGGTCAACAGTACTTGCGAATGTGATGCACCAAGAATAAGCATCATTTTGTTGGCATTCTAGCAAGGAAGGCATGGCTTGGTCAGGACTCTGGTGTAAGGTAATTTTATATGGAACCAAAATCTTAATACTTGTAATAATGAAGGGAGGAGAAAATGGAAATAATTACATTTTGAAAATGACGCGAGAAGAGAGCAAAAGACAGCTTTACTCCTGGATGGATTCTTGAATTCAAAGAAAAAAATTTTTTAAGACCAAGAAAATAGCAAAGTGTCATGGCACAAAACTGTAATCACAGCACTTGGGAGGCTGAGACAGGAGGATTGCCGAGACTCTATCTCAGAAAAAAATAAAACAAAACAAGAAAATACAAATGAGGGTGATGTCTGTGGGTCAAATCACACTCTACAATGAATAACAATTTCCTCAGTGTGAAGGTTAGATAGAATCAGTAGAGGAGAATGCTTTTGATTTGGGAAATAAAATGAACCATTGACATTCTGCTCATGAACTACTTTTTAAAATAGTTGATCAATTAAGATATTTTCATTTCCTAGAAGATATTCAGTGTTATTCTAACGATCATCCTTGAAAAGCCTTAAGATTTTATTTTGCCTTTTACATGAGTTCAAGGATAAAATATAATAAATGAAAATAAATACAAATTCTATGTAATATTTAAATTACATTTTAAGCTAATCTGATGTTCAAAAAACTAGATTAATATTATTTATGTTGTTAAAGTAAAGATTATTCAAATTGTGACTTCAGTATTAGTTTCATAATATTATACAGAAATATTTATAAGTCACAAAAAAACCATTCAAATTCTACAAACAAGAATCCAAAAAATAAGTGACATGTATTTCATTTTCTCTGCAAAAATCCTGTCTTCCTTTTCTTACATTCTTTTGGAGGTGAGTAATCGAGATACTGATTGAGAAAAATTTCTATTTGATATGTCTGTTTGTAGACATTTTCTTATAGACCTATGATTTTTATACTTGTAACATTATTTTCTGGACAAGGAAAATAACCAAAGTAAGTGTTACCATTGTTTTACATCTGCTGAGCTTTCACAGTGAAGGAAGTTATCATTTATAAACCTGTCACCTCATCGAATGATTCCAACGATGGGAGAAGATATTCATTTTATTTTTTCAACTTTAAAGATGAGTAAATGTAATATTAGAGGGATTATGCAAAAATCACACAGCCCTATGGTTGAAAGAATGATAATAGTAAGTGCATAACAGTATGCTAATCATTTTTGATATGGGTTGGAACAAATGTCGCCCAAAGGTTCATACATGCAGTGGAGGTGATTAGATCACGGAGACTGTATATTCATCTGTGAATTAAGAAATGGCTTCATAGTTTGTCAGCCATATTGAGAGGTAAGTAGACTTAAGAGGTTTGGTTTAACGGAAGGAAGTGGCCTCTGGTGGCAGGACCTGGGAACTGGGTTTTGTCTCTGCCTCCTCATTTCCTGGTTCCCATGATGCACCAGTTTACTCTGTCACTCACTCTGCAGTCATACTCTGAATCAGAACAGGACCAGAGCTATGCAGCTAACAAGACAAAACAAACAAAACAAAACCTCCATGGAAACGAATACAAATACCACCTACCCCCAAGAAAAAAAACCGTTTCTCCTTTAATTTGTTATTCTCAGGTATTTTCTCATAGTAATGGAAAGTTAACAGTTTATTATGCTAAGTTTAAGTAACTTTCATTCTTTCAGTGGATATCATTTTATTGGTTTATTTTATTATTTTGACTTACAATTTGCACTGGTATATCCAATCCTATAATTACATATTTTTGGGGTGTTAGAATTGTGTTTATTAATTAGGGGTGGCATGTGATATGTTTATAAATATCATAGGCATATAATAATTTCCTAATTTTCATCCTTTAATTACATGTCCTTTTATTATTTTATTTTGTTTATGTTTAATGCAAATTAATGGACATAAATTTAACATACATGATAGGTACTATAAAAATCTAGTTTCTTTGACTCTCTTTCCATTTACCAACCTCCTTCTATCATTATGCTTCACATCTGTTGACTTAATTTTACCTTTCACACATGAAAAATAACATATGCTACTTGTCTTTTGGTGTCTGGATGAATTATCCCACTTCTGAAAATATAGCCTGTGACAGTTGAGCTAGACTGTCCACTTGAGTGGCTTGGTAACTGCTGAGGGAATCGGTGAAGCACAGTGCTTGATATGTCTGGGTAAGTCTCAAAGGCACAACAGTGGTTTCTCTATCTGGTCTATGGTCTCAGTATCCCGAGCTCTGCTTCCTGGCCCCCTCCACTGTACCCTTTTCCATGATATTCCTGCCTTGGAGCCTGCTGAGCATGAGCTGAAATTTCTGAAACTGTGAGGATAAACTGAAACTTCTGAAGTCCTGAAACATGTCATCATCTTTGAGTTGTGAATGGCGGGTATTATGGCTAAGCCGGTCGATTCATTCTCAAAGAAAAAGGGAATCAACATACTACAGAAATGTCTGCATGCCATGGTTGCTGCAGCGCATTTCCTAAGGTTAAGATGGAAAATCACACTAGATGTTCATTGATGGATGAATAGATAAAGAAAATGTGGCACCATACAGTGGAAATTATTCAGTCGTAGTGAAAAAGAATATTGTCATATGCAGCCAAATAGGTGGTACTATAGAGATCACATTGGTAAACTGTATAACATCTAAAGAATCTATAGTCATTTCATTTGTAACTTAGCTCAGGGCCTCACAACTGCTAGGTCTTGGGTTTAATCCCTGTACTTAGAAAACAAAAATCGTTTAATTTTTATAGTTGATAATTTTATTAATATTAAACATATCTTTAAAATTCTAAATTAAATAATGCCATTTATTTTATGTCATTAATGTTCAGTTTGAGCATAAACAGGGAAATTTAGGTACTTCACTTTATGCAAATTATCATAAAATATAGCCTTCATGTATTTCCCAGGACAATTAATTGACTCTTCCTCAAGCCAGAACTAATTAATCCATATTTACCTAAGAATAATGTATTTTAATTATTTTGAAATGCAACATTCAAGAAGGAATACAAGTCACGAAAGTTCAAATAGGAAATGATAATGAAAATGTCTTTCACTCTCTCTCCAAAGGGAATGATTCTCTCCAAAGGGCTTGAACATGCTCAGACTTGCAATGGCTCATACTTTGTCTACTTTGGAAACATACAAATTTAAAGATACATTTTATACTTGACCAAATATGTTTTGCATCACTCAGAATAATATCTGTGAGATTTGTCAGTTAAAAGAATCAGTCATGTGGGCCGGGGATGTAGTTTAGTGATGCTGTGCCTGCCTGGCAAGAACAAAAAGAATCAATCATGAATTGTACTACATTTGCAACATAAATAATGACTGATAATCATTTTAATAGATTTAGGTAGATTATGTGACAAAATTCAAAAATATTTTGTGATTCAGACTTTAGCAACTTGGAATAAAAAGAAAGCATTATCAGTAAGAGATGCAGAGATGTAGAAAATGTCGATAAACTTTCGTTTTCAAAAACAATATTGCATTTTGTGTTTTTTAAAAGTAAGTTGCTAAGTTGAACTGGTATTATCTTTTTCTTTCTTTTGTATTCTATTTCAAAGGCAGTGATGCTGCTTTGGTTAATTATCATTATAGTATATATGGTATACACAGTTTAAGATTCTTTAAATACTATTATTTTCTTAAAACTACCCTAATGACTGTCATCTCATACTTGCTGGATGTATTAAATGGGAACATTTTATCTTATATTTATGAGGGCTAGGAATGTGAAATCAGTGTTGGGAGAGCTGTACTCACTATAAACACTTTTGGAAGATTTCTTTGTCGGATCACTTAGCTTTTGCTGCGCATTCTCAGCTTGTACATGCTGCTCTCCATTTCCTGCTTCTGCTGTCTAATGGCTGCTCCCTGAATCTCCATGCATCTTCATAAAGCCTTAAAACAATGGACATACCTTGAGGATATCCTCATAAGTGAAATAAATAGAACACAGATAGGTACATATCGCATCTTTTCTCTGGTATGAGAAAATGAAGATGTAAATGAGTCCTAG
>PVIR01009424.1:0-30906 GCA_004026965.1 Petromus typicus | reverse complement strand
GAAGTTGTGTCTTATACTGGTACAAATCCCCATTATGGAGTGCAATCATGATGTGTATATTTAATGTACCAATAAAGATTAAAAAAAAAACAACACAACAACACCAGCTATACTGCATGGCACTGTGGAGACATTTTAAATCAACTCAATACGTTTGCTCAGGTCCTATTTCCAATATGGGTTACATGTGAGTTCCAGATGGAGTGAATTTAGGAAAAACAATAGTCAACCCAACACAAAGCCCTTCCCTTGGAATTCAGGCATATATTTCCATAGTATTGCTTACTTAAAAAAAAATGTAGACAGTCTGTTGTTTATTAGAGAAGGTTAAAGTAAATGATTTATGAAAGAACCTTCCTCTACTGTTTTACTCCAATTTATTTAATTTTAAATATCAACTAATATATTATTTATAATATATCAATAATACATGAAGAATAATCATTTATGAAATACTACACCTGTTTATGTTTTACTACCTTTTCCTGATTTTTAAAAATTATATGTATTTATATGGGGCTTGACTCTAACACCCTTTATGCAATAAAAGAAGAACTTGAATTAAAATTGGAATTTACAAGATTAAGATATTTATAATTATGTTTTGGGTGAAGCTGATAATGTTGCAAGCATGATTAAAACAATTTTGGTACTTTTATTTCATAAAAATATGTGGTTTTAATGTAAACATTTTCTTTAATTTTAAATTAATAAACTTAGTGCTTTTGATCACATTGTTTTAGCTTCTTTGTTTTTTACTAAAATTCATAAAATATTAATTTTTATAGATAATTTTAAAAATTCCTCTATGGAATGTATGGAGACAATATGATTATATATATATTTTTCTATTTGGCAAAGCTCAGCATATTTAGGAAACTAATAGTAGGCTTATTGTCAAGCATTACTTAGGAAGGAAAATTGTAGTTTGGAAACAAAAGAAGATAAAGGGTACTTGTTAAAGTAAAGTTATGTTTTCTTCCAATAGCCTGATCTGAATTCTCTCCGTGGTACCCAGCGTATGCACACCCAGGAAGATGCCACTGCAGCTCAGTGCTGACTAGTCAGAACATCAACAAAACATTTAGATTATTATTCATTTCTTAGTGACATTCAAAAAATTATCGTATACAAAACGACGGTGAATTTGTTTACTTTTAACTGAATATGAAATGAGTGTGGATTATTTACTGAAGTTGGTGAATGAAGGAAAAAGTTAATTAGTGAATGATTTATTTTACATGACACTGTCAGACATAAAGGGGACACTTGTTCAGCCCACGAATTATAAATGCTGTCGATGAACGCAGGGCACACCAGTAATTTATCACGTAGACTAACGCAGATTTGGTTTGCAGTGAAAAAAGCAAGTACAAGTGAAATTAACAAATATCAGGGCACAGGTGGGAGAGGAACAAGCAACACCTGGAGTCCATGGCCATGTGCGTGTTGTTCTTCTAAGGAGACAGGTCTAGCAGCAATATTCTTTTCCTGGAGAGTGAATTAAGACAGAGGATTTGGTATGCCTGAGAACACACACACACACACACACACACACACACACACACACACACGACAGTCTTTTATTATTAGGTACTTGTAAACTCATTTTCAAAGGTAATAATACTGACTGGTGGAAAATTGAATGAAAATTTGACCATATGGAGGAAAGTTCTACAGTTAAGCCCTTGACCACCTGTCATGTAAACACATTTTTGAGAAGCCTCATAGAAATTATGCTTATTGTTTTGGGGAAAGGAGTATCACAAATTGCTATTTCCAAGGTTAGATACAAAACAACTCCCCTCCAAAATTTTGAAAAACATAGTCATCTTTACTCCAAGAATAATCAGTTTCTTCAAGGAACTTTGAAGAGTACATTGTTTTGAAAAAATAACAATATATTGCATTACATATTTTAAATATTCAGGTGATAGTACAAGTGATAATGCCCTTCTACTTTTTATCATTAATTTTAAATTGTCCAATATGAAGGTGCAGAGTCAGCATTAAGAAGACATTGCTGTTTTATTTACACATATTTCAAGGTAAGAGGGAAAAGGAAGTCAGATCATGTTCTCCTTTTGGCCACTTAAGAGAAATGACATAGTAGATAACATCATATGGAAGGAGAATACAAATTAAAAGTAGCAAAATCTTCTGCACAAATCAGAAACAATAGACCGATGCAATGCATTATATTATTACAAGTTTTGAATTAACCTTAGATATTGGTAAGATGAATCTCTCTGACATCTTTCTATTAAGACAACTTGGTAAGGGGAATTTAAATCTAATAGATTATTAGGTGTGTGGAATTTAATTGGACTTAATTGTAAAGAAGTGAAATTATTTCTTATTTTGATATGATAAAAATTATTTTTTGAAAAAATATAGAAAATATTGAAGTAAAGCTGGTACACACGGAAACTGATTTAGATCATATGAAATTATAAAGAATATTTTTCTATTTACACAATAATATTTGTTCACTCTTTTATCATCTATTCTTATTAAAATGGAGAAAGACCAGATGAATTTAATGCGTGTTTCTGAAGTGTTACAAATAATAAATGCTGTGTTTCTTTAGGTAATTATTCAAAACAATGTTTTCTTGTATTTCCTTTTCAAGGTTGATTGTCTTCCCTCCAAATTTATAACTGACCATATTATACTATAGCCAATATTATTATAATTTACTAAGTTGAGAGTCTATAGCTAAATATGACATATCTGTTTTGGTTGTTTGAAGTGGTGATTCCTTTAATCTGAAAAAATTGCATTATTTCTAATGATCCTCAGCGCTTTCTCAAATAAGCTATTCTTCCTCTTCTGTCCCTATGTGACCTTAACACTCCTCTGACCTTTTCCATCTTCAACACATCACTGTTTTCTATGTGATGGGCTGTCAGCAAGCTAAAACGCTACCAGACAATGGTGTGTTTTAGCTTCTTCACTGTCAGAGATTGCTAGGATCTTAGGTCAGAAGACTCCCCAGCAGAATGACAACTGACCTGCTGCCAGTGTGACACAGAGTGAACATCTGTTCCAGTGACACTGAGATTCGGGCCTCCCTGTTAATGGAGCTGCCCATGGTAAAAGATGAAGAATGCAACTATGTTTTTGAACTTTGTTCACAATAACTTTTTTCTGAGTGTAGCTATGTTGGTACTCAGCTCTAGGTGAGACATTAACAAACTAAGGCCTGCACACTAGATATTACCAAAATTTTTTCTATAATTTAGTTGATTTCAAAATGAATTTGGAGCATAACAGACTTAGAAGTGGAAAAATACAGCTTATCATTCATAAAAGCTATCCATAAAGCCTCATACATAAATACAGACATGATAAATACAATTCAAATGTGAATATATACCAAATTCCTTCAAATATTAACCTTATGTTAAGAACTATTAAATAATCTTTGCTCATATGTTTTTTCAATATGAGTTACAGTTTTATATCTTCTTTTTTTTAGTGATAACATTCAGTTGCATATACTGAGAAACTTCAACCACTACTTTGCTACTACTGTTGCTATTGTCTATGGATTGATTGCCAAATAGTTAAAGATTATTAGCCCCAAAATATTTTAGGTTATATTTATTTTTTCAGAGGAACAAAAATATCTTGTTGACAATGACAAGCCTCTTGATTGTGCAGCTGGTTTCCAAAAATAGCAGACTTTTTTTTAATGTCATGTATAGGATCTGTTTGAGTTAGATTTGCAGTTGGAGGGGTTGGTGGGCTCACTAATGGTCAGCCCGAGTGCAACTGCCCAGTTGAACTAGGTCAGCACGGTGCTAGGTACGGGAGATACACCCTAGGATTCTTGATGGAACAGCATAAGAGGAAAAGGGGAGGAGAAGATCTCAGGCTGCAGATTTTCCTGAAGCAGGTGGTTTTCCTTCAAAGCAGCTTTGGCTACTCTCTTCCTTTGGCAAAGCTCCAATCTTCTCCATCTTGGAGATCTCCTGGAAGCCTTCCAGCATGGCTCCTTTTCCCCTCCTGCACAGACTTGCTAGCTTCTGCTACTGGCCCTTTGGTCTTCCCAGGGTAGGTCCTTGATCCAGACTTGAACATGACATTGCATGTCCTTCCAGTCTCCACACAGACAGAAGTTTGTATTCTCCTACTTCTGATTCTAGCAAGCTTTGACTGATACAGTGGGATAGATGAATTCTATTTTTGTATGTTGAAAATATGTTCAGTCATGCAAACTGAGCTATATTTAAACAATTTTCAATTAGTTTTCAGGTAAAAAAAACAATTTATAGTTGGGTCTGAAGTGTTACGACAAGTGAAATGAAATTGTTCAAATTATTACAATTTTTCTACACAATCAGCTAGGAAGAGGGGGACTTAAAAGGAGTAAAGTTTTTGCTTGTTTTTTGAGACAAGGTCTCAATTTGTAGTTCAGTCTAGCCCTGAGGTCGGCCTCCAACTCACATCACAGCAATCCTCCTGCCTCTGCCTCCCAAGTGCTGGGTTTACAGGCATGAGCCACCAGGCCCGGCACTGTGGAATGTGGTACTAGTTGCTGCTGGGTGTGAGTTTCCACACCCAGTGTGATATGTGGTTACCGGGGATCAAACCCGGGTCCTTGTGCTTACAAGACAGGTGCTGGAACCACTGAGCTAAGTCTCTGGCCCAGGAGTAAAGTTTTAATTATCTCCTACAGTGAGTTCATTTCTGTGATTTTCATGGTTACTTCCCTCCTTGTTTGAATGTTAAAACTATCATGCAATGTAATGATATTAAGAGGTGACTGAATGCTTGGCAAGTCACAAGCTTGACACTCCTGGTGAGATTGGTAACTGCAAAAGAGAGTAAAAGACCTAGGAGAGATTGTCTTTGCTTTCAGACAGAAGGTATGATTCTGAAGACCTGGGCCCCTATTAGACAAAGGATCTTCTAATGCTTTCATCTTGCACTTCTCAGCTTCCAAAATGTGGATAAACAGATGGTTAGTTCAATCATTTATTGCTATAGCAACCCAAACAGAGGAAGAAAGTTCCTTAACAAAGAAATCTATTACTGAGACAAAATATATATTCCATTCACCCTCAGAATGCCTTTGTTCTGGAAGAAATAAGTAAGAACTTGCAGATATGGGGTAAAAATCTAAATAAATCACTTGAATCAGGCAGTTTCTTTGATGTCTGAGGACATGTCACTGGCTGTCCTTTCGCCATTATATGAACCATACTCTTAAAGTAGATAACAGCTATTCAGAACACAACAGAACCTGAAAATCTATGCATATTTGTTGATTGACATTCAGTATTTGAAGGGACATATACTAGATATATCAGATCTAAATGGAAATTTTTTAAACTCCTAATCTGATTTATTGTATGATTCATTCTATAGCAAAATTAGTACAACATAATTCTGAGTGGGGCGTGCAGGTTTGGAATGTTGAACTCCAACCCTATTGGGGGATTTGAGCCTCAGATTCTGTAGTTTGGAAGTGTACTTCTAGGACCTAAGATATGTCGACTGTGTGAGTCATGGTTGCCTTGAAGATGAGCTGGGTGAAGAAAATGTTGAGTAGGAACATGAATTCCACTCACTTGTAATGGCTATGGATGGAATATGATTTCTGCTGCAGAAATAGGAAGAAAATAAAATGTACAAAGGGTAATTTTCAGGGTTGTAGATTCTGTGAGAAAGTATTTTATGTGAATTTGCAAACTATTTTCAAAGTGCTAGCTAGCATGTCTGCCTAAGTAATAGTTAGCTTATTCCACATACTAGTGAACTTCATGATATGACACTAACTTTTATCATTTTTGGATCTTATCTTCTATAAACTGCATGCATACTGAGGTAAATGGCAAACAATTTCCTTCCAGATCTATTTTTCTATGATTTCATAGAAGAATATTATATTTCTGGACAGACTCCAATAATAGTATGTGTAATCAATTCATATAAAACATGTTTAAAAACATACTGCCTCAGCCCTCCAAACTATTGCTATCTAGCTGGTGCCATGGCAGTCAGCATTTGCTAGAGAAACAGATATGACACAAGACATGCAAATATATAAGAATTTAGAAGATTAGCTTAAAATGGCCAATCTGGCCACAGGGCTAGATGAGGAAGAGGGTAGGTGATATGTCTGCACACTGGGGATTGAGGGATTTAATCAAAGGTCTGGAGCGCACAGTGGAGACTCACATGAGAATATATCGGCAGGCCAATGGGTCTGTAATAGAAAAGCAGAGATGACATCCAAGGCAAAGACAAGAGCTCCTGCAGCAGAGCAGAAGCAGCCATGTCCTTTCTCATTCCCCCTCAGAACATCCGGAAATTTCTGACTGGTTTAGCTAAGCTCTTTTTCATCAAACTCTAAGTTGACACAGTCAATCAACCATCACACTTATTTTTCTCAAATCTGTTCAAATAAATTCCATAACAATTTAGTGAAACAAAAAGAGACACTAGAGAGCAATTAGAACATCACTGACCTTTTCATGATTGTCAGTGGTGACAATAAAATCAGCTTTGCAAATGCATAACACTTCCATTTTTAAAGTTTGGTAGAAGTTGGTAAAATATACTTACTTTTGGGAGAAAAATAATTATCTGTTATGGAAGGTCAAACTCAGCATTATTGACAGTTTTATTAGAATTAGAGCACTTAGAATGATTTACATTTACTAAATATTACACACACACCACAAACTTGTGCAGCTACACTGCACTTTTGCTTGTATAGACTTATCAGTTACAGCTTCACCTGGACAAATTCCACATTAGAAGGGCAAAAATAATCAATATGATGAGCAGTTCTGCGGGACTCATGGTTCATCCTTACCATGCATATACATGAGTGAAGATATGCACAAATAGAATGCCAATGAGGTACTCATTTTTTCATAATTATTTTTTGAACAGCAAAATATAATCTCACGTAGGCTTGCGCTAACCCTGGAGTGAAAAATATTTTCCTGGGCCTGGGAGTTAGCTCAATGGTTCTGGCGCCTGTCTTGCAAGCACAAGGACCTGGGTTCGATCCCCAGTAATCACATACCTTACTGGGCATGGAGACTCACGCCCAGTAGCAATCAGTACCACATACCACAGTGCCAGGCATGGTGGCTCATGCCTGTAATGCCAACACCTGGGAAGCAGAGGCAGGAGGATTGCTCTGATGTGAGTTTGAGGATGAGCTCAGGATGAGCCTGAACCACAAAGTGAGACCCTGTCTCAAAAAAACCTAAAAAAAAAAAAAAAAAGAAAAAGAAAAAATTTTTCCTTGAAGGAACACAAATAACGCTCATTCTTAGAATAAACATACACAGTTCCTGAACTTTTTTTTGAATTCAAATCTGTATTGGTACATTATATATACATATCATCACTGCATTCATCATTAAGAATTTGTACCAGTATATGACACAACTTGATTCTCTTTTTTTCTCATTCTCCCATCCACCTTACTACCTCCACCCCATATGCATAAGGTTTGTTTCCTTTTTTATTGCTATCACATTATTTTTCCCTTCCTTATTTACCCCTAAACCCTATTTATTTTTAAATATGTTCTATTTCACAATATATACTATATATACTAGAACTCATTTACATCTTCATTTTCTCATACCAGAGAAAATATATGATATTCACACATTGGTGACCTATTTATTTTATTTATGAAGATGTCCTGCAGGTACATCCATTTAAATATGAATGACTCAATGTTATTATTTATTGTGGTAGAGTAGTACTCCATTCTATTAAAAACACATCTTTTTTTTTTAATCTTTATTGGTACATTACATATATGAATCATTATTGCTCTCTATAATGGGGATTTGTACCAGAATAAGACACAACTTAATTCTCATTTTTTCCCATAGCCCTACCCACCCTACAACCCCACCATATATATAAAATCTATTTCCTTTCTTTTTTGTTATAATATCATTATTTTCCCCCTTCACCCTATTTTACTTTGAGTATTTTCTATTTCACAATATATAACATACAATTCTAGGACTCATTTACATCTTCATTTTCTCATACCAGAGAAAAGATGTGATATGCACCTATCTATGACCTATTTTTTCACATATGAGGATATCCTCAAGGTATGTCCATTTAAGTATAAATGATTGAAACATCATTTTTATGGCAGAGTAATACACCATTCTGTAGAAGAACCACAGCTTTTTTATCCAGTCTCCAGTTAATGGACACTTGGGTTGTTTCCACAATATAGTAATAACAAATTGAGCTGTTATAAACGTGGGTGCACATATGTCACTGTGATATGAATCTTTTAATTCTTGTGTGTATATACCTAGCAGGGCAATGGTCGGGTCAAATGGGAACTCTAATCCTAGTTTTTTGAGGAATCTCCAAACTGATCTCCACAGGGGTTGTATGAGTCTACAGTCCCACCAACAGTGGAGAAGGGTTCCTTCTTCTCCGCAGCCTCTCCAACATTTGTTGCTGGCTAATTCTGAAATGGCAGCCATTCTATGTGGAGTGAGATGAAAACTCAGTGTCGTTTTCATCTGCATCTCTCGAATGACAAATGATGTGGAGCACTTCTTCATATGCTTCTTAGCTGCTCTTACTTCTTCCTCTGAAAAATATCTGTTCATTTCAGATGCCTGTTTTTGAATTGTGTCTTTAAATTTCAGTGGACTGATTTTTTTGAGCTCTTTATATATTCTAGATAGTAGCTCTTTGTCTGAGGAAGAGCTGGTAAAGATTTTTTCCCACATTCTTGTTTGCCTTTTTGCTCTGTTGGTGGTTTTCTTTGCTGTGCAGAAGATTTATTAAAGTATGAGGTCCCATTTGTAGATTTCTTCTGCAAATTCCTGTGCTATAGAAGTTTTGTTCATGCAGTCTTTCCCTAAGCCAATGTCTTCGAGAGTTTTACCTAACCTGTTTTGCAGAAGGCCTAGAGTGTCTGTTTTAATATTTAGGTCTCTTATCCACTTTGATTTTAGCTTGGAACATGGTGAGAGTTAGATCTAATTTTAGTCTTTGGCAAATTAAAGCCCAGTTTTTCCAGCACCATTTGTTGAAGAGGCTATCTTTCCTCCATTGAGGATTTTTGGCTCCTTTGTCAAAGATGAGGTGGCTCAGTGTATCTGGAATAGTTTCTGCATCCTCCATTCTACTCCATTGATCCTCAGGTGTGTTATTTTGCCAGGACCATGCCATTTTTATCACAGTGGCTTTATAGTATAGTTTCAGGTTTGGAGTTGTAATACCCCCCACCATGTCCCTGTTGCTTAGAATTGCTTTGGCTATTGTAGGTCTCTTGTGGTTCCAGATGAAAGTTTGGATTTTTTTCTCTAGATCTGTGAAATATGCTGTTGGGATTTCAATTGGGATTGTGTTGAATGTGTAGAGTAGTTTTGGGAGTATAGCCATTTTGACAATATTGGTTCTTCCTATCCAGGAGCAAGGTATGTCTTTCCATTTTTTGATATCATCTTCTATCTCCTTTTTCAGAATGCTATAGTTTTCATAGCATAGGTCTTTCACCTCCTTTGTTAGATTGATTCCTAGATATTTTACTTATTTGGGTGCTATTGTGAAAGGGATTGACTCTCCAATTTCTATACCAGTGGGTCTACTGTTTGTATATACAAAGGCTATTGATTTTTGAACGTTGACCTTGTAACCAGCTATGCGGCTAAAATTGGTGATTAGGTCCAGCAGTTTGTTAATTGAGTTTTTAGGATCCTCTAGATAGAGTATCATGTCGTCAACAAATAATGACAATTTAAATTCTTCTTTTCCAATCTTTATTCCTTTTATTTCTTTCTCTTGCCTAATTGCTATAGCTAATATTTCCAAAACTATATTGAACAGAAGTGGTGAAAGAGGACATCCTTGTCTTGTTCCTGATCTTAGTGTGAAAGGTTTCAATTTTTAACCATTTAGTATGATACTGGCTGATGGTTTCTCATAGATATCTTTTATTAGTTTGAGATAGAGACCATCTATTCCAATCTTCTGTAGGGTTTCGAACATAAATGGGTGTTGTATTTTGTCAAACACTTTTTCTTCATCAATTGAGATGACCATATGATTTCTGTCCTTAAGCCTGTTAATATAGTGTATAAAATTATTATAACATTATTATTATAATGTAATCATTATTGATTTACGTGTGTTAAACCATCCTTGCATTCCTATGATGAATCCAACCTCGTCACAGTGTATAATCTTTTTGATAATTCTCTGCATTGTGTTTGCCAGGATCTTACTGAGGATTTTTGCATCAAAGTTCATTAGAGATATTGGCCTGTAGTTCTCTTTTTCAGTTGGGTCTTTCTCTGGTTTTGGAATCAGGGTAATGGTTGCTTCCAGGAATGAGTGTGGGAGTACTGCTTCTTTTTAAATTTCATTGAAGAATTTCAGAAGTAGAGGCACTAACTCTTCTTTAAAAGTTTTATAGAACTCAGCAGTAAAACCGTCAGGTCCAGGGCTTTTCTTTGTTGGCAAGAATTTAATTACATTTTCAATTTCACAGATTGTTATTGGGGTATTTAACATTTCTATATGTTCTTTATTCAGCTTTGGGATTTCATATGTGTCTAGGAATCTATCCATTTCTTGTACATTTCCCATTTTATTGAAGTATAAATTTTCATAGTAGGTGTTTATCATCCTGGACTTCTTCTGGGTTGGTTGTAATTTCTCTGTTCTCATTCCTATTAGCATAGATATGTGCCTTTTCCTTCCTTTGTTTAATGAGGTTGGCTAGGGTTCTATCAATTTTGTTTATCCTCTCAAAGAATCAACTTTTCTATTCATTGATTTTTTGTATTGTTCTCTTGGTTTCTATTACATTAATTTCTTCCCTGATCCTTATAATTTCTTGCCTATTTCGAGCTTTGGTTTTGTTTTGCTCTTCTCTTTATAATCGTTTGAGGTTCAGCATTAAATTGTTTATTTGAGCTTGCTGTGTTTTCTGGATGTAAGCTTTCACTACTATGAATTTTCCTTGTAGAACTGTTTTTAATGTGTCACATAAATTTCTATAAGTTGTACTGGGGTTATCGTTTAGTTGTAAGAAGTGCTCAATTTCTTCTCTAATTTCTTCTGTGACCCATTCATTGGTCAGCAGAGTGTTGTTCAGTTTCCATGTGTTTGTGAAGATACTGGGCTTTCCTTTGCTATTCGGCTCCAATTTCAGGACACTATGGTCCAACAGTATACAAGGGATAACTTCAATCCCTTTATATTTGCTTAATCCTGTTCTATGAACAAGAACATGGTCTATTTTGGAGAATGATCCATGAGCAGCTGAGAAGAATGTAAATTCTGACTTTGTGGGGTGAAATACTCTGTAGGCATCTATTAAGTCCATTTGCTGAAG
The DNA here is from genome assembly GCA_004026965.1 of Petromus typicus. Classification (NCBI taxonomy): domain Eukaryota; kingdom Metazoa; phylum Chordata; class Mammalia; order Rodentia; family Petromuridae; genus Petromus; species Petromus typicus. The sequence goes on along the minus strand of PVIR01009424.1, from coordinate 19,544 downwards.
AGTCTGGTTGAGCTCAAGGATTTCCTTAGTGATTTTTTTTTTTTTTTTTTTTGTCCAGTTGATCTGTCTGTGACGGTGGCGTATTCAGGTCCCTTACTATTATTGTATTGGAGTTTATCTGGTTTTTCAATTCCGTTAATGTTTGTTTTATACAGTTGGGTGCATTAGAATTTGGAGCATAGATATTTAAGATTGTGATTTCTGTCTCTTGGATTTTTCCCTGAACTAAAAGATAGTGTCCATCTTTATCGCTCTTTATCAGTTTTGGCTTGAAGTCTATTTTGTCTGCAAATAACCTCGCCACTCCTGCTTTCTTGCTGTTTCCTGTTGCGTGCAGTATTGTTTTCCATCCCTTTACTTTAAGTCCATGCATTTCTTTCTGAATTAGTTGTGTTTCTTATATACAGCAGATTGTAGGATCTTGCTTTTTGATCCACTCTGCCAGTGTGTATCTCTTCAGTGGTGCATTGAGTCCATTGACATTAATGGTTATGACTGATATAGGTAAATTTAGTGCTGCCATGTTTTCCTGTTCTTGGCTGTGTTATTCTACTTTTACTCTATTCCCATCAGTTTCTTGTTTGGTCCCATGGGTTGGCTTGGTTAGATCTCATGGATTTGTAACTTTCCTTATTTTTCTCCAAGATATTCTTTAAAATGTTTTGGAGCACAGGTTTTGTATTTGTGAAGTTTTTCAGGTGCTCTTTGTCATGGAAGTATCTTATTTCCCCATCAATTTTTAAGGATAGTTTTGCAGGATACATTAGTCTGGGTTGGAAGTTATTTTCCTTTAGGGCTTGGAAGACTTCACTGCAGGCTTTTCTTGCACTGAGTGTTTGAGTTGAGAAGTCCACTGTGATTCTGACGGGCTTTCCTTGGAATGTAACTGTTTTCTTTTCTCTGGCTGCTTTCAGTATTTCATTCTTTTTTGGATATCTGGGACTTTTATGATGATATGCCTAGGAGTAGATTTTTGCATGTCATGGGCATGTGGTGTTCTGTAAGCTTCATATATTTGTATGTCCAGTTCTTTACCTTTTCCTGTGAAGTTTTCTGCCATTATCTGTGTGAATAGCTTTTTGATGTCTTTAGCATTGTCTCCTGCTTCCTCAGTGACGCCAATCAATCTTATGTTATTCTTCTTTGAATCATCTAGGAGCTGTTGGATTGACTTTTCATTATCGCTTGCTTCTTTCCATAGATCATGCCTTTCCAGTTCATTGTTTGAGATCCTGTCTTCTAGGTCTGAAATTCAGTCTTCTGCCAAATTCATTCTATTGCGCAAGCTTTCATTTTCTTTCTTAATTTCCTGGGCTTCTGCTTGTAGGTGTTTAAAAGGTTCCATTGCTTTTGCTATCTTGGATTCTATCAACTCCATGATTTCCTCTTTAGCTTTATTAATGATTGTGTTGACAGTGTCCAATATCTCTGCTTTCATCTCAGAGATCAGTTCTGATTTCCATTTTACTAGATCTGCTTTAGTTAGCATTTCTGAAGACTCTGGAGACTGGGCTTCAAACTTCTCTATTTCCCTTCCCCCCGTACCTTGAGGTGAGGATCTTTGTATCTGAGACTTTGAGTGTTTCCTCATATCTGAGTTTTTGTTCTTGCTGTTTTTGGCTTTGTACCTGCCCTGGTTTTTGGCAATGTTTTTTGCTAGTCTCTTTCCTCCTAATAGTTAGGATCCTTAAAATAGCAGTGTTTCCTGTGTTGTTCTTTATAGTCTGTATTGGTACCTAAAGAAAAACCCCTAGTTCTGGCACATCATATGAGGCACTCAATCAATACAGTCAGAACACCTTCTCCTGTCTGCTTTAGAGGCAGGAAGGCTCTTGCTCCTGCACTGCTACATGGTGCTGCCTGAGGTTCCAATGGGCCCACCTGCTCAACAATACATAGTTTCTGGGTTCACTTGTGCAGTTGGCCTGGAGGTTAGTAGGCTATAGTCCCTGTGCAGCTGCAATGGTACTGACTGATTTTCCAACAGGCCCACCCACTCACCACTACAGGGACACTGGATGTACTTCTGCAGTTGATGTGGAGAAAGTCAGACTCTGACCTGCTAAACTCAATCCCTTGGTGCTCTTCTGGTGTGGGCCTGGAGGCCAGCAAGCTCCAACCCAGGCTTGAAGTCGATGGCGCACACCCTGTTTCCAAAGTCACCCGCTGCTAACCTCAGTCCCTGTGTGCTCTTCTGGCGTGGGACTGAAGGCCAATAAGCTCCATTCCTGGTGCAAATTCGATGGCACAATCAGTGTTTCCAAGGCCACCCGCTGCTAAACTCAGTCCCTGGGTACTCTTCTGGCATGGGCCTGGAAGGTCAGTGAGTTCCAACTCCAGCGAAGATTCAGTGGTGCACTCCCACATCTTCTTTATCCAGTCTCCATTTGATGGAGTTTTGTTACCAAAAATTATCTATCAAAAATTGAGCTGCTATAAACATGGGTGCACATATTTTGCAATTCCTTTTTATAGTTCAGTGAAAATCACTTTTGGTGCACTCTATGCCGTAGCTGATGAGACCTAGGGAGGCATAAGAAGTTTACCCTGATCAACTGCATCATCCCTTGTCAGGGAGCAATGGTAACAAAACAATAGGAGTTTGGGCAGCTTCTAGGCATATGTTACAATTATTGAAAAATTACTCTTTTGAATTAGTCTAGTTGAAGTAAAGTAAACTGTTTCAGCAGTTTATTTTGGTAACCCTGGAGCCCCTGACCCTTACAGCTTTTATCTGTCCTCATATACCACAGAAATTTTCCATCTCTCTTTAGCTGCCGGTATAGACCATTGATTACATCCTCCTCACAGAAATTATCTTCATTGGAGCAACTAAGCATACACATTTCTTTAATGGGTTTTGAAAGCTGTATATTTTCACCTAGAGTGTAGAGTGAGGAAACCTAGTTACATTCTCTTCATTTATAATCTTTTTCTTCACATTTTAATATATCACTATTTTCATCACTATATATCACTTTCTGTTTGTGTCTAAATTATAATGTTTCTCTCTTAACTCATAGCGAGCAGTGGCAGTGGTTCATGTAAAGATTTCAAGTTCTGTCTCTTCTGTATCATACTGTACTTGATTCTACGTTTAAAAAAGCAATATTACCAATACCAACCTTCTAATATATGCATAGTATCTTAATTGCTACAAGAGTACAGTATATGGGTCTTTGGATCTGATTATTGATTTGGAAAAATCTTAGTACTTTTTGTATCTTACTGAAGATGAACCCTCTACTCTTTGGCAAGTTCTGGCCATTTACAATCTTTAGGGCTATTTTATAACTTTCATAGAACCAGAAAACTGTCAGTCAAACCATCTGTCTTTTATTTACGGATCAATAAGATATGGCAGTGTAGTTGTTCTAAAGTTACTAGCAAGAAAGGAAGTGCTGAGAAGTCTTGTATTGATTGACTCATGTCACAAGCTGCCATGGGAGAAAAAGTGCTAAAATTATACTTTTGCTATAAAAATAGAGGGTCTGGCAAGAAAAAAGGTAATATTTGGCCTTTTCTTTTCTGAGTCATTTCCCAATACAGTCAGTGGCCTAGCTACACAAAACAATTTATTGTGGTAAAACTACGATGGAGATGTGAACTTGGTTAAAGTTTGAATAACACTGTCAACTGAATGTGGGTGGGAGTAGTTTGCACACAAGCATGTAAGTAATGAAAAAGAGGGAAATATAAAAAAAAAAAGCTGCAATAGTATTAAAATCCATCAAATGAATGACTAAAATGAAAAGTTAATTTGACCAGAAAAATTCATGCTACCTTTATCAAGACCTAAGAATTATAAAAATGTATATATTTAAGAAAAGGAAATATCAACATTCGTTTAGCAGCTGGTTGTGGAGTTTCCAGTTCAAAATCAGTTCTTTTTGGTTTTTTTGAAATCAGTTTTGATAAAGGCTGGCCTAAAGGAAATGTCACAGAGGACCTGATAGATTTCTCTTCTTCATAGATTTCCTGGTTGTTTTTATAGCATAGGGAAGCCTGAGGTTTTGTTTAGTTGGCAATATTGAGCATTTGTTTTCCCCATAGAATTTGTAGAAAAGTCACAAAACTGTGTGACTCTCCTTCCTCAGATTCTCTTGTTGCTGACCTTCCGATACCGAGTGGACCTGCACAAGATAAAACGCTGAGGTCGTGTGGAAAGATTAAGTCACATCCCATGATTAAAAACAGAAAGAAAAAATAATTCTAATGCCTTATGCTCATTTGCAAGTCTTGATTTTCTACGAGGAGACTGTTAATTGTATTTCTTCCTCATCGGTGATGATTCATATACAGCAACATGACTTCTGATTGTCGACTGAAGGTAAAATTTCCCTATGGCTCAATCAAGATAGTAGAGCTTAGAGTTCCTGTAAGACAAGCTTTCTTGATTTGATTTCTGCAGCAATAATGCACAGAAGAAAAATATCATATTTCTATCGCACAAATGGTAATTTGGTTAATTATTTAAATCCAGTCTCCAGTTGGCATGCACTAGCATGCTCTGGAGAATCTCTCCTTATTTGCAAACTATTTTCTCTTATGCTGGATGAAATTTGATGCATCTACATCAAGTTGAGTTAAAAAAGAGGATATCTCTGTCCCAAATAAATATATTTTTATCACATTAGTATTTCAACTTGTGCAGTGTCTCTGTTAGAATGTTGTATGCTTTTACCTTAAAATACATCAAACAGATTTTATCTTACTATTCACCTATTTTAGCAGCTACATTTAAACTTGACTTAGAACTTTAGTTAATGCCTTGGCTGGATACAGCTGGAGATTTCAGTGAATAGACAACTTGTTGCTCTATAGAGACTACATTACTTTTCAGAAGTCTGTGTGTGCATGCACATTAATGTGCAAAATGAACTCATTTCATGCATTAGCATGTGTACAGCAATGGCATTGTATGTAAGTTCCTCTGTTTGCTTAGTCCTATTAGAACAAATGTAACCTCCTTTTATTTCACAAACTGACATTGAGTGAACCCTAACATATGTGCTCGTGTGCCTTGCTCTGGTGAGTATCCTCAGCCCATCATAAGTGATGGTACACAGTGGAAAGCTTCTTTCTTCTTTTCTCTTGTGCATTCTTTTCTCTTATAATCTCTTCTTTTTCTCTTGTGCATCCTGGATATAAGGCAAGCTGTTTTGTTGTGTACTGTCTCTATGATGTACTGCCTCCCCAGAGTCCCAAAAGCCCTGAGTCTAACCATGGGGACTGACACCTATAACACTGTGAGACAAAATAAAACCTAACTCTGTGAGCTACTGCCAGAACCATGTGCTATAGTGAGGGAAATCTAATTAACACAAGTTTAAGTTAATATGAGGTTTTTTTTTATCACTTAAGGATTTATTTAGGAAATGTGAATGAAGAACTAAAAATAGTACCACAGTCCTAAATACTATGGCACAATAACTAAGTAGTCTCTTGGCTTTGGGAACACTTATTTGTGGTGCTGGTGGTGGTAGTTAAAGATTGTCACATAGAAAATAAATGCAGTAATTTTAAGGAATATAGTTTCCATAAAACAAACAAAATTAGATTCCCGGCCATAATAGGAGAAATGTGTAGGTGAATAGGTGAGAGTGGAAACTTGCAGAAAGTATTGTGATAAGAACAGATGGGCTATGAACACGATATCCAGTTTTAATGTTGTCTTTCACTGAGCCACTGACTTAACAATTTTACATAATATTAGTTTCAAGCCAATAAGAAATATTAAAGTGCTATATGTCTTAATCTCCATATAGTAACCCTCTCATCAATACAATAATTTATGTGCTATGTTCTTTCTTAGGTGTCCTTTAAAACAGAACCCTTCCCTGTCTACTTGAATAACCAAAGAGAAAGACAGAACTACCTGGTTTATTAAAACTTGACTATATTCTAATAGCATGTAAGACACATTGTTTGTTTAATTTTTTTTGTTATATATTAGCACAACTACTTCTGTAGGCCTCAGGAAAGCTGTTATTAAAAGATAAGAAGGCCTAGCTTTATGAAAAACTGAAAAATTTATATTTAATGCAAGGGTAATTTATCTTTGGAAAAAGGAAAACTGACTGAGGTTCCAGATTTCAGCATCTTTATTTGATATGAACTTGTGGAGGTGCATATGTAGGGCACATCGTATCTGAGAACCATTCACAGAACATTGACAGCCTTTGTGCTGGAGCATGGTATGATGTGCTGCATGTGTAATAAAAACCATTTCAGTTTCTGTGTGGAGATATGATTTTTTGGAGATGAATGTCTAAGAACGAGAGTCAGGTAAAATATATGAGAACGAAATTCTGTTGTTCAAATATAAAAGTGAAAAAGTAGAGTAAAGTAAAATAATTAGTAATACATTTTAGATTCAGAACTTACAGGTGTAATAGTGGATTGAGGGCTTGAGCATAAAAGGTTGCAAAAAAGTCTACATCTCTATGTTTGAATTTCTGAAAGTTGTAAAATTCCTTTTTTTAACAGAGACATTATTTTACTGTATAGCATTTGATTTACTTGTTTTGAAAACTATCCATTATACAAGTCTATGTTAAATTTTTTACTTGCCACAGTTTCTTAACAAATATTGACTAAAACTAAATTAAGGGGAGAGCAAGTGAAGATGAATGTGACTTGCATTTTATAAATGTAACTTTATTATCTTGATAGAGGAAACATTTGATGAATCTAAAATCAGAAGTTGCTTTTAGGTAATTTTTCTGCACCCATATTTATAGTAACATAGTTTGTAATACCTAAATCTTGGAAACAGCTCAAATGGTCATCAACTGGAGACTGGAGAAAGAAGTTGTAGTTTTTAATAAAATGGAATATTACTCAGCCATAAAGCATGATGAAGTAGAGATATTTATAGCTAATTGGATGCACCTTGCATACCTATAAGTGAAATAACTAGGACACAGATGCAAAATACTGTATTATTTCTCCAGAATGATAAATTGAAGATGTAAATAAAGTTAAGAATATATGCTATATATTGTGAAATAAGAAAATATTCAAAAGCAAAGGGGAACTTTTGGGGCAGAGGAAAGCAAAGAAAGGGAAAAATGGTGGTAAAAAGGAAAAAATGGAAGCAAAGCTGAAGTGTACAGGAAGGTGGGGCTTGTAGGAAAAGCAAGGGCAGAGGAGAAATAAAGATCAAGATATATAAAGTGCATGTACAAATTCTCAATGATGAATGTGATCATAATGTATTCCTAAAAGCACCAATAAACTCAAAGAAGAGAAAAATGTTTAAAAGTATATGATAGTGGCAAAAAAGCAAGTCATGACACATCAAGTCCTTTAGCATAAAACTATGTGACTGTGTTCTACTGTCCTTCTGAAAACATATGGTAATTCTGTCTTTGTTTGATCAGGTGTATGTGAAATAATAATAGAAATAAAAATAATACAAGTTGAGTTGATCATCAGTAGAAATAAAAAACCTGAGCTGAGTGAGAAGCTAGAACAGGCTGTCATGGAAAACAGAAGTGCTAGACATTAAGAATCACCAGTCACCTCATGACACAAAACCAAGAGAGGAAACATTGGCATGTAAATATTATCTTTATGATATATAAGTACTGCATCTGAAGAGAGATGCATATAATCGGATTTTCTAAAATCCACAAGTAGTCAGAGTTGCAAAGGCAAAATGTAGGCAGTTACACAAACTTTTAGATTTAAAAAAATTACATAAAGCTCATGTTTTAAAGTCTGTCAATGGTTTAGTCTACACTGGGAGAATTGATACTAATTAGGCAATTAAACTTAGGCATGCTATTGATAATCAATGTAGATTTAATATAAAATTTGCACTCATTACATATACGGATTTGTCTAACCTTATACATATTTATTGCATATCCCATGGGTCTTACAATCTTGGAAGATATTAGAGAGTATAGCTTGGAAAAATAGATTTCTATCAGGCAAAGATTAGACTGGGAAGTTAGTTTCTTGAGAGATTCTTCAAATTTTTCTAAGAAGAAAAGCTGAATTTTCTGCATAATCACAGGGAGTTTTTTAAAGCATGGTAAAATAATGTATATGAGAAAACATTGCTTTTCACTCCAATTAGTGCAGGACTGAACCAGTCTCTTAGTTTGGCAATGTGACTCTGGGGAGTTTTATCAAGTTATTTAGTGAATATGTCCTTATTCATAAAACAATGTAGTCACAAGCCCCAATTAGTAGACGAAGTATAAGGAGGACTTATTTTCATAGAATACGCACAGAAAATATTAATTTTATTACTTGTTAAGCTATTTCTTATTGTAGACACTTTCTTCAGGCAATTATATTTATGGATACATGTGAGTTATATAGCAAATCTTATGTAATCAGCCTTAAAAGTTCTGCTGTGAGTTTATAAGTAGGAGTTAAGGGAGATTAGACATTAAACATTTGAAAATTTTCCCAAAGTAAAAGAATTTTCTAACTTCTAAAAGAACTATAATGTCTTTATACTACAAACAAAGTAACAAAAAATTAGAATATAAATATAACTTAAATATGCATAAAATATGTTGTATAGATGGAACAATAAAAGCAAGGAAACTAATAAGGGCATTTTTGTAAATGTGGGGGACCACTCAATATACTTATAGGAAGACATTTTTCCATGAATAATTGTAACTGAATAGTCAAGGGTCCACTCATCTTTTTGTTAATTTCTTTAAAAAGAAGCCATAGTTAATCACATAGAGTTTCCTGAATTGTCCTATATAAATCAAGTTGTAGTTTCTTGTTTCTACATACAAGTGTGTGTTAACTGAAAATAGTTTAGTATTTTGTTAACATCTATCAGAAAAGGTAGTATGCAATATCTGGCACACAGACACACACAAAATATAAATAAATGGAAGTATAGTGAACCCATTATATATCACTAACTTTTTAAAAATTTCATTTTTTGTGTGAAATAGGTACATTTTATATGCATAGCATGATCACACTCAACATTGACAATTTGTACCAGTATATGGCATGACTTGTTCTCATTTTTCCCTAACTTTTAATTTTTATAGCACTAGCACTATAAAATTACAAAACTACATTTTGAAAAGATAATTGGACAGCAATATTGTTATATTTAATAATTAATTATCTTCATAGAGACAAAAACTTTTGACCACAGAAAGTATCATTAACCACAAGTAATGGAATGTTCTTGTAATTTCTACTCCTGAATGACTTTATAATTTAGCAATTTATGGATTTCATTATTAGAATCAAGTGGAAGAAGACACTCTGAGATATTTACTGTAATTTGGGAAAATGAAAGCTATTTTAAAAAATCTCTTCTAGTAAGTTTTACCTGCTTTGCTACCCACAGCTCTTGCCAGGCTTACACAAAACTGAGATTAAATAAACCCCGGGTGAACAAAAAACTCTGGATCCATCCCACGGCAAGGACTGTGTGGTATGTCTATTAATCATGAGTCCGATTTCTCTGTAGGCATTATGTCATTATATGTGGCAGTGGAGTCAGTGTCTGGCAGACAAAGGTATTCTAAAGTGAATAAATGATTTGTTAATATTTTCCTTTCAGACTGAATATAATGTTTTTATTAACAACCTTGAGATCATATCAACAGACAACACTTGTTATTTTGAACCTGAATAAATTTTGTCTTTTTCCTCAAATATTATAGAGAGAACAATGATCACTGCAAATTTCTAAACCTAGGGCTCTATTTTCTAAAAAGAAAATACGTGTTTTCAAAATCAGCACTAATACTACAGTTCCAGTTTTAATAACTCTACAGAACAACACACAGAAGAGCAAGTGCTGACCTCTTTTCCCATAGTAACACTAGTGTCAGTGCATTCAGTCCACAAGGTAATTTTTAAATGGCAGAGATTTATTGCTTCCAGTTCTGGAGGCTGGAGCAGGTAAGATCAGGGTACAGTGAGTTTCATGTCTATTTGCTTTCTACTCTAATATAGTAAGTCTTGGTTCATGCTTTCATGGGAGAAAAGGTTAAAATCCTCCTAGGGGCTGTTCAGTATAGGCACTTATTAATTATACACTGCACTAATTGCCTTTCAAAGCTCCCAACTTTTAATACTTTTAATTCATGATGAGGTTTAAGCACATGAATTTTGGAAGGACACATATATTCAAGCCATAACAAGTAAGACTTTATGTGTAAATAATGATTTAAAGTTTAGAAAACTTTTAGAAAAAAATATTATCTGGACTTTGAAAAGTATTGCCAAATAAGAGCAGGCAGATTTTTAAAACTTTTATACACAGTGGCGATTACATCATTTAAGGCACATAGGAGGGAGTATATTCAGGCAAGAGTTAATCTTAGACTCCAAACATGTGTCTTATTTTCAAGATCTAGTAGGAGGCCAAGTATTTTTGAATAGACAGCTAAAACAATGAATTGACATAGTTTTGCTTCGACATGAGCTCTAAAGCATATATGAAAACTTGTTCTAATCTGCATCTTCTGGACCACAAAATACAATGTTTCTAAATTTCAAGCAGTGATTAAAATGACAAAGTAACAAAACTTTATGTTAATATTTATTTTATGAGCCTTCTACCTGTTTCAACTTTTACAAACTTTGCATGCAACATTGATCTTTTCTAATGAGTTACTAAATCCTTTTTCACAGTAAAGATTTATAAATAAGAAGGATATCTATTGAAATACCTAGGAATCAATCTAACAAAGGAGGTGAAAGATTTCTACTCTGAAAACTATAGCACTCTGAAAAAGGAGACCAAAGAAGATATCATAAAATGAAAAGACATCCCTTGCTCCTGGGAAGGAAAAACCAGTATCGTAAAGATGACCATATTGAAAAAATTTCTACATAGATTCAATGCAATATCAATTTAAATTTCAGCAGCATATTTCACAGATCTAGAAAAAATAATCTGAAATTTCATCTGGAAGAACAAGAGAGCAAGAATAGCATAAGCAATCCTAGGCAACAAGATCATGGCAGGATGTATCACAATCCCTAATTTGAAACTATTTTACAAAGCCACTATGATAGAAATAGTGTGGTACTGGTGAAGAAAATGACCAAGGACCAGAGAAAAGACTACAAGACAGAGAAACATCTGCAAATATGCTAAGTGATCTGATCTATGACAAAGGAGTTGAACCCCTTCAATGGAGGAAAGATTACCTCTTTAATAAATGGTGCTGGAAAATCTGGATTTCAATTTGCCAAAGATTAAATCTAGATCTATTTCTTTCTACAAGCACCAAACTAAAATCAACATAGACAAAAACACTACACCTGCTGGAGAAAAAGTTAGGTAGAAATCTTGGAGATATCAGTATAGGGAAACACTTTATGAACAAAACCTCAACAACATGGGAGCTAGCAGAAGGAACCAACAACTGGGATCTCACCTTATTAAAATGTTTCTTTAAAACGTGAGAAACCACCAACAAGTGAAAAGACAATCTACAATATGGGAAAGATTTTTACCAGCTGATTCTCAGACAAAGTACTACTACTTAGAGTATATAAAGAACTTTAAAAATTAGCCCTCAAATTTAAAGACTCAATTCAAAACTGTGCATTTGAAATGAAATGAGCAGACATGTTTCAGATGAAGAAGAAAAGACAAGTAAGACATACGTGAAGAAATGCTCAACATTCCTGGTAATTTGAGAGATGCAGATAAAAACAACACTGACTTTCTACCTCACTCCTAAAGAATGGCTGCTCTCGTGAAATCAACCACCAACAAATGTTGATGGGACTCTGGGGAGAAAGGAACCCTTCTCCACTGCTGTTGGCAATGTAGACTGTAATAAACATTATGGAGATTAGTGTGGGAATTCCTTAAAGACCTAGGACTTGAGGTCCCATTTGATTCTGCTATTTCCTTGGTAGACATATACATGAAAGAAGTAAAATATTCATCTCATGGCAACATATGTACACCCATGTTTATAGCAGCTCAGTTTGTGATAGCTAAATCTTGGAAACAGGCTATATTCCAAGCAACAAGAGATTGGATAAAAATTATATATAAATATTTATATATTTATATAAATATAAAATGGAGTATTACTCAGCAAATCTAAATCATATATACATAAAGTACCTATGGTTGTACCTTAATAAGTGAAATAAATACAATACGGATGTGTAAATACCATATAATTTTTCTAGTAGTAGAAAAAAATAGAGGTGTAAATGAATGCCACTATGTATAATAGATAATGTAAAATAGGAAGAAAATGTGTTAAAGAAAAAGGAAAAGGGCAGGTAGGGGAAAGTAAAGGAGGAAAAGAAAAACTTTGAATGTTTAAAAAAAAGGAAATAAAGCTTCTGTATAAGGGGTAGGTGTTTGTAGAGAAGGGAGAGGAAAGGAGAAAAATGATATTCAAATGTGACATTGGTACAAATTCTCAATGTTGATCATAATGATTTTATGGAATGAATCAGTAAAATCAATTTAAAATATGTATCTATCTTTTACATATATGCACACATTACATATATACATATATTGCACATATATATATATATACACACATGCACACATATACACACATATTCAATATATGTACATATATACTTTGATTGGCTTTTCAACCATGCAGTAATGATAAGAACACAAGTTTAACAAGAATATGTAGTTTCTGTCCACTTTTCTGGGTATTTCATATAACGGTTAGTTTAATGGGTCAATTTGCCTAAGTCATGACATTTGATTTTTGTTGAAATGTCAATCTAGATGCTTCTGTGAAACCATATTTTAGACGCGATGAATTATGTAGTCACTATACTTTGAGAGCAGTTCACCCTCCTTAGTCAAGAGAAGGGCTTAAAAGAAAAGTTGACCAGAGAAAAAGGAAGTTCAGTTTTCAGGCTGCGTTTAAACTTGAGAGTGCAGTATCAACTCATCCTGGGTCTCTGATCAGATGATATGCAGCCTTTGTGTGTGTGTGTGTGTGTGTGTGTGTGTGTGTGTGTGTGTGAGAGAGAGAGAGAGAGAGAGAGAGAAAGAGAGAGAATGTGGGTGTGTCTCCTCCAAATGGTTCAAATAAAATAAATTCTGTTTGGAGATTCTTTATGGAAAAAAAGATAGAAATAGAGGTATATTCCAATAAAATCATTATAATCCACTGATGTGAAGATTTAAAATACTCCATCATCTATTTGTAATATATGTTTATGTTAGTGTTAACTCACTTACTCCTCAGAATGCTGGAAAATATTTTCTTATTGCTTTATAGATTAACAAACTCAGCCCCAATATATTTTGTAGTTATCCCAGCACAAAAATTTCTGATGTGGTATGGTTGGGATGAAAACTAGAGTTGTTGATTTCCAAGCCTCTGTTGAATACCTACAAGTAAATACATACTACAATTCAGCAAGTCTTTTTTTCCTTCTGAAAAAAAAATATTTTCTATTACCTCCTCCTCCTCCTCAGTTCTTGAAAAGCTCACTGATCTTTTTATATTTTACTGTTGGACTTATTTCTAACTCCATAGGAGGAAGTAAAAGCAAGCAAACAAAGAAGAATAATTAGAAAAGAAATTTCTTAAGTTTCTGGTACATATCAAAACAAGCCACCTACACATGCACCTACAACTGTCTTCCCTCCTGCAACTGAGCATGTTCTCTGCAGGCTATTTCCAGGCAACTCTCCATCCTTGACAACTAAAAGAAACTGAAGTACAGTCAACACCTCCTCCCTCATATTTTGAATCATTAGTGTTTACAGTTCAATAGATGAGTTTCTTAATCACACACAGTAGCTGATATATTTTCCCTGCAAAGTTATGAAAAGCACTGCCTGCCCAAATGGCATTCTACTGCTGCTTTATTCCTCCTTTTACTTTTACAAGAAAGAAAAAAGAAAAAAGAAAAAAGAAATTGAGATAGAGTCTTATGATGTCAGATTGGCCCTGAACTCATTATATACCCCAGGCTGGGCTCAAGCTCATTGCAATCCTCCTGCCTCAGCCTTCCAACTTCTGAGATTATTGGTGTTGGTCACTATCTCCAGCCTTAAAAGAGCTTTTTAAATTTAGTTTAGCTCTCTTCTTCCATTTTGCGTGTGAGTTTCTCTCCCTTAGTTGCCACTTCTTTCTAGTCCATGAACATGGAATTCTTTTCCAATTTTTGATATTCTTTTCAACTTATGTTAGCAGTGTTTCCCATCTCTCACTGTAAAGGTCTTTTAACTCCAACTACATCTATTTATGTGTCTTTTAATTTCTTAGTAGCTTTGTAATCAGATTACTTGATTTCTGTTTCTAGTTGTTTATTATTGGCATATAGCAATATCACTCATTTTTGCATGCTGATTTGTGTTCTGAAACTTTCATAAATTAATTTATTAATTATAACTTTTCTCTAAGTTTTAGAGGCTTGTTATGCACGTGATTATGCTGACAACTTGACTTTTTCTTTTTGGATTTGGATACACTTTATTTTCTTTTGTCCAATTGCTCTGGTTCAGACTTCTATTATCATATTGAATAAAATTAGTGAAAAACTTAGCATCTCTGTCGTCTTCCAGAACTTAAGTTTCACATTTTCCAAATTAGGTGATTTATATATTACTTGAATAAATGGCCTTTAATATGTTCTGTTCTTTCTATATCTAATCTGTTAAACATTTTTATCAAGATAAGATCCTGCCTTTTCTCACATACCTCTTTTGAATGTATTGAGGTAATGTCATGGTTTGTGTTGATATATTAGGTTGCTTATTTGTTTGCATAAATCAATGCCTGCTTTCTTCTCTGGGATGAATTCCACTTTATCCTGGCAAAAAAAGTTTTTAACTTTTTATTTGAGACAGGGTCTCACTTTTGTAGTTCAAGCTTGCCCTGAGCTCAGCCTCAAATTCACAGCAATCTTTCTGCATCTGCTTCCAAGTGCTAGGATTATATACGTGAGCTACCACACCTGGAGCTGTGGTATGTGGTTCTGATTGCTGGTGGGTGTGAGTCTCCATGCCCAGCATTAGCATATGTGGTTACTGGGGGTCGAACCCAGGCCCCTCCACTTGCAAGGCAGGCACCAGAGCCACTAACCTAAATCTCCAGCCCGCAAACTAGGTTTTTGATGGATTCTGCCTAATGGTATTGTGTTGAGGATGTTTGCATTTTGCTCATCAAGGTCAGAAGCTTGTAGTTTTGTTGTTAATTCTGTTGTTAGCAAACTATACTCTCCAGGGCTTCAGGACCATCATATGAGATGTAACGTTCTTCCACCCCAGGAACAGTGCCTCTTACTCATCTCACTTTTTGGAATTCTGCCAATGTCACCTCAAAGTCGACAATCAGCAAGAGGTCTTCAATTCCCTACTTGCAGTTACAATTCTTATTCCTTTTTTATTTTCCATTGTCTCTTACAATCATATTATTAAATTTTATAATGAATTTGTCTAATGAACCATTCTTCAATGTAGGGAAGGCTATCTGTGTTTTTCCTCTAATTTCTTTTTAATTTCAATTGCCTTGATTTTTGCTGTCATCTACATCATTTTTTCTTTTTATTTGTTTCATATAGAAGTTTTGTACCCTTTTTGGTTTCTTAGGTGAGTTTTCGGTTACTTATTTTAGAAATGTCTTCATTTCTATCAGAGAAATGTACTACTATTCATGTTTGTCTAAAGACCTTTTAAATATACATTTCACAAATTTTGATATATTCTTTTAGTTTAGAATATTATCTAATATTCTTTGAAGCTTATATATTTAATTATGGAGTGTTTTACTGCTTCATCAATTTCCAAATACTTAGTATTTTCTTGCTCTCTTTCTGTTATTTTAGGATTTATTTCTCTTGTTTATATATTTATATTAATTATACATTTATATTTATTTCTGTTACTTTCAGGAATTACAATGTGAATGATTTCAATTTTTCAAGGAAGGTTGAAAACATCGTCTAGGGAAGTGATGGTGAACTACTGTTATTTTTTTTAATGATAAAATATGTTAATCTATGGGTTGTTTTTTCTGAATGAAAACCTCAGTATTCAGGTTCAGTTTTCATGTTGGTACTTTGCACTATGTGAGTGGGTTTTAGGTTTTGGTTTGGGCACTGGTCTCTAAAATGACCAGCATGACTAGTCTAGGACAGTGCTTCTGGACCCACTGGGGAGGTGTCTCAGAGCTGTGGGATGTCACTAGTGAGCTGAGGTGCACCTGCACTGCAGGGAGGTGCTGAGCGTGGGTTAGCTCTGGAGCTGAAGTTAGGTGTGTCACCTTCCGGTTTCTTGCTCCTTCTTTTCTGCACTCTCCAAACCCTGGTGCATTCTTTTCCTGGTGCATTTGACCATAAAAATTAATTTCAGAATTTTAATCTTTTTCCTCATTTTCACATTTGTGTAAGTACTGGGAGAAAGTAGCCAGAGAAAAACAGGTCAAAGTGCTCCATACTTATTGGGACACTAGAGATCTTTGTTCTAATTTCTTTGGCCAATTCAAAGGTTCTCACACATGGATTCCACTGCTTTGCCCTTGTCCTGGACACAGTGGCAGTGGGGATTTGACAACGGGATCTTGGGGGACATGATGGGAAAGAGGTTTGAAGAAGGAAGGAATTTGTCCTTAAACTTGTACATTAAAGAGCTTGTCCCTTCTCAAGACTTCTGAACAGAAAAAGAATTTTATCTCTCAGAGTTCTTACAATCTAATCCTACAGACAGAATTCAATCGTCAGAGATTTTTCAGGGGGAAGAAAAAAACTCACTGTAGGAGTTTTGATTCTTTGAGGTATGGTTTTCACTATAAGCTTTTTCTACTTTTTACTTTGAAGAATCATTGGGTAGCTTCTTCATCTCTTGATTTTTAATTGTAATTAGTGACAGAAGAGGATAGTGGATTCATTATCACCGTTGCTCAAAGAAGTCAGGGCAAGAATCTCCTTAGTAAAAATTCTAGAAAAAAATATGATGGATAAATAATTTTGTTATAAAAATCTGTGAGAAAAATCAGTAATAAGATGATAATTCAGTAAATAATTCAATAAATATCTGTCAAAACTGATAAGCGAGTCCACCTTAACCATGTGGTATAGCAATTTACTATGTTTGTGAGTTTTCAGTATCACTAACTATGTGGCACCTAACTAAAGTTTTGTGTGTGTGTGTGTGTGTGTGTGTGTGTGTGTGTGGTACCAGGATTGAACTCAAGACTTTATGGATGAGAGGCAGCTATGGTGCCACTGAACTAGATTCTTGGCCTCTCTAACTGCAAACTGGCAAAATAAATTATCAGTACGGTTGACAGGTTGCTTCTTTTGAACTTATTTTCATGTTTTCTGTTCATGTTATTTTTAAAGGGAATTCTATAGTTAGTCTAGTGAAATAGATTATTGCTACCACTTTAGAAATAATTCCAAGAATGACTGTCAAAATTACTGTGTGCCGGAGGTCTTCTACATTCAGAGCTAAGTGGAGACGTTAGTATGTATAATATGATTGAATCTTCATAGCAGAGTTATGAAACAGAATGACTCCTTTACAAATGAATACTCCAAAATTAAACAGACTTCAATAGCTGTCCGCAGGTCACTCCAGTGCTGAACAGGCGATTCCCGTGCGGTCCAGCAAGACGTCATCTCCTTTTAGAAGCAACTGAAACAATAACCCAAATCTTGTTATCACGACTTATGAAGATATGTGCAAAAATGGAATTTTACTAAGGCAGGAGGATCAATTACAATGAGGATGGCTTTAATAGGCTTTGTAATTATAGTAGATGGCAGAATTTCAGCTAGGGATTGCTTAGGAAGAGATCGAAGCATGATTCGGTGGCTGTTTTAATGAGAAAGAACAGATGAAAGAGACAGAAAAAGGACAGAAATATTTTTATGAGAGGTTTGCTTTTACAAATAGTAAATGGTTTCTGGAAATGTGTAATTGATATAAAATTCTATGGAAAAAATTTTGAATGAGAAATATAATATGTTCCTGTGTACTTTGTTATTTCTATTAGATCTCACATTTAAAGAACTGCATTAGCGTTCACAGGTAATTGTGTGTACATAGTGAGATCAATTCATAGTAAAATATTTAGTATCACTGAATTATAAAGTAAATGCTTTGTTCTCTCATAATCTCTTAAAACAAACATTGATAAATTCAGGCATTTTTTACATGCCTACTTTAATATCAGGATCAGGTGATTATATAGATATATACTAAATTTTGATGTAACTTTTATAAATTATTCCACTCAGGAATATTCTGAGAATACATTAAATTTATTTTATTTTATTTATTTTTTTAAGGTTTTTTGAGACAGGGTCTCACTTTGTGGTTCAGGCTGGCCCTGAGCTCAGCCTCAAACTCACATCACAGCAGTCCTCCTGCCTCTACCTCTCAAGTGCTGGGATTACAAGCATGAGCCACTACTCCCGGCACTGTGGTATGTGGTACTTGTTGCTGCTGGGGTGAGTCTCCACGCCCAGTATTGTTATGTGGTTACCAGGAATCAAACCCAGGTCCTTGCGCTTGTAAGACAGGCACTGGAACCACTGAGCTATATCCCTGGCCCTAAAATTATATAGCTGTAAAAAGTTTGATACTCCATAGATTAGTATCAATAGCACTATTGAAACTGATGCTTTACAAAATAAATCATGGCAAATACATTTCAGCATACCATCATAATATCAATGAGACATATTCCTCCTACTGAAAGTATGTGGTAGAAACCAGACACTGTGCCAGCACTTGAAATTCCTGGATCCAGAAGACTGAGGCAGGAGTTTAAGGCCAGCCTCAGCTGTATAGTGAGTCCAAGGCCACCTGAACTATAAACTAAGACTCTATCTCAAAAAACTATTAGGAATCTTTTGCCTGAAATGAAATTTAAGAATTAAGTTCAATTTCTTTAAAAAATATGTTGAGAGTCCAGACTCACATGGACTATAGTCATAGTTCTAATCATGTATCTATTGCACCTAGGGGCTTGCTTGTCATTAATATCATTTTCATTACTGTAAGCATCATACTAAGATACTTTGTGAGGAAATATTTTCATGTACATTTCTAAACAAGCATTTTCCTTTGAGGATGACAATCATATTATGAGATTGTCTCATCTTGTCACTCATCAGTCAGTTGAAGCTAAGAAGTGATACAATATTTTTTCCCATATTTGTACATCTCATGTTTGACTTTCATGGAATAAAATTAAGTTCTATCAGATGCAGAGTCTGAATGACTAAATGTAAACTCTTTTCTCTCCAGCTATGGAGAGCTGCTTATGTGGATAATGGTGGCCATGCGAATTAGCTTTGTAAATAGGATGTATGTCTAAGTAGATGTAAAAACATTTATTTAAGTAAAATGATACAAGATTTCAAAACATTGAGACTTACTAATCTGATGTAGTGATTTTGATTTCATATAAAATGTACATTTTATCTGTGTCTATTCATTACTCTTGGCAAGATTTACATAGCTTCTGAGTCACTACTTCCAGCATATATTTAATAAGGAATTACAGGAAATAAAAAGTAACTGAAATGAATAATTGTTTTCTCTCTTGAACAAGTGATTTGAAACTTTT
>PVIR01009423.1:23287-53425 GCA_004026965.1 Petromus typicus | reverse complement strand
TAGTGGACAGAACTTGGAATAAATTATCTACATTTGTATGAACCTATCTAGGATGGGTATAAGCCCCGTTAAAGCCATTATAAACTGAAAATATCTTAAGTCAAAAATGCACTGACAGGGCCGGGGAGTTAGCTCAGTGGTTCCGGCGCCTGTCTTGCAAGCGCAAGGGCCCGGGTTCGATTCCCCGGTAACCACATACAATACTGGGCGTGGAGACCCACACCCAGCAGCAACCAGTACCACATACCACAGTGCCGGGCGTGGTGGCTCACGCCTGTAATTCCAGCACTCGGGAGGCAGAGGCAGGAGGATTGCTGTGATGTGAGTTGGAGGCTGAGCTCAGGGCCAGCCTGAACCACAAAGCGAAACCCTGTCTCAAAAAACCTAAAAAAAAAAAAAAAAAAAAATGCACTGACATACCTATCACTGCTTAGCCAAGCCAAATGTTTATGTGCTCTCAATGTGCTCTATTTATTGAGACCCTGTCTCAATAAATATATAAAATAAAATAAAATAAAAAGTTAAGTCAAATGCTCACTGTCAGGATGTCTAAATTCAGAGGTAAACTGATACTTCCAATTCAAATTCAGTATTTGAATTCTTGCGGAGTTCTTGCAGAACATCTATCTTGCATTTCTTTTCCTCTACATAGAATCCTCGCTCAAGAACACAGAATGTCAGTCTTCTCCTTTATCCCTTGATATACACACAGTTCCAGAACAATATCACTAAAATATATGATTATTAAAGGTTTTTTAATTTTTTTTTTTAAAACAGGGGTCCTGCTTTGTAGTTCAGGCTAAGCCCTGAACTCACTATGTATGTAGCCCATAGCAGCCTTGAACTCATAGCAATCCCGTCTCTGCCTGTTAAGTACTGGGATTACAGGTGTGAGTCACCACACCCAGCATTTAACAAAGTAGTTTTTGTGGATATGCTGGCCTCTTTTTTCTATTAAAAAGTTACACTGTATCTGAGTTATCTGAGTACACAGCTTTTAACTCTATTTAATCTTAGTTAAACAGTTAATCATCATTTTGGGCAGGCAGTGCTGGCGACTGAAATTAAAGCACTCTACCACCAAGATATAGCCACAGCCACTGACCATACACTTAGTATTTACCACCATTTTTTTGGTTGGCATCTAATTAATTTTCTCTAGAAATTTCCTCAAGAAAAATCTAGGGAAGAACATCCCAAGTTTTTGCACACTGATGTCTGTAATCTTTATAGTTATTGGTAAGTGTGACAGAGCACAAAATCCTTGGCTCATACTTTCTTTCTCTGGATACTTCAAGTGTAGTTCCATTTATTTCTATTATAAAGATTTGCCGTTAAACCATATCTGATTTTCTTTCTTACAAGTAATCCTATCTTTGTATTTGAATCCTAAAGGGTATTCTTTTTGTTCTAGGGTTGTTTGGCTTTCCTTTGTGGTGGTACTGGAAAATGAACAATGAGCTGCACTTCGAGTTCTTTTAAATAATTTTTTAAAGGTTCTCATCAAGTCCAGTCTTTTACAAGGTCACATCTGGTGTTTGTTTTTATGGCTCTCCTTTCAATTGGTAGTTTTGTTTTTTGAAGGAATGGGCATTCCTAGGGATTGAATCCAGGGCATTTGAACACCTCCAACTCTATTTTTCTTCCCTCCCTCCCAACTTCCCTCCCTTCCCTCCCCATGCACTTGTGAGGCAGGCCTGGTACCACTGAGCTAAATCCAAGGCCCTGTTATTATTAGTTTTTACTTTGAGATAGGGTCATGCCAGATTTTCAAGTTACTCAGCTGGTCCCAAATTTGTAATCCTGATGCCTATGCCTCCCAGAATGCTCGGATTACAGTGTGCTCGCACTGTGTACAATTTATAGTTTTCAACATAAGTTTTATTATGTTTCAGGAAATTTTTCTTTCCTTTTTTTTGTGGTAGTAGGGATCAAATTCAGAACCTTGTGCTTGCCAGGCAGGTATGGTGCCACTGAGGTACATCCCCAACCTGCAAGGAAACTTTTTTGAATTATACTGTTTATAATATTTAAGTTGTTTCTTTGCTCTGGTTTTCTTCTGTGGAAAGACCCTACTTTATTTATATATGTTATTCTTTTTTGCTAAATGTCTATCTTTCTGTTGTTGTTACTGTTTTATAAGACAGGGTCTGAGGGGCCTAGGATTTAGCTCAGTGGTTCCAGCGCCTGTCTTGCGAGTGCAAAGGCTCAGGTTCGACCCCCAGTAACTACATATAATACTGAGTATGGAGACTCATGCCCAGCAGCAATCAGTATCACATACCACAGTGCCGGGCGTGGTGGCTCACGCCTGTAATCCCAGCACTCGGGAGACAGAGGCAGGAGGATTGCTGTGATGTGAGTTTGAGGCTGAGCTCAGGGCCAGCCTGAACTACAAAGCGAGACCCTATCTCCAAAAAAAAAAAAAAAAAAAAAAAGGACAGGGTCTGACTATGTAGTCTAGGGTAGTTCTGAACCCATTATGAAGGCAAATCAGGTTCCTAACTTGTAGCAATTCTCTGGTATCTCAGCTCCTGAGCCGCTGGGATTATAAATATGGAGGGATTATAGATGTGGAGCGTCATATGTCCAGGTCAAACACCTGTCATTTTTTTTTTTTTTCTGTTCTACAATCTATTTCTGGGCTAGGGATTTAGCTCAGTGTTTCTGGCATCTGCCTGACAAGTGCAAGGTCCCAAGTTCGATCCCTGGCACCACATACCACCATGCATTGTGGCTCACACCTGTAATCTTAGCACTCAGGAGGTAGAGGCAGGACTGCCTTGAGTTTAAGGTTAGCCTGTGAACTACAAAGAGAGAACCTGTCTTTAAAAAAAAAAAATCTACTCATTTCATTTAAAAAATTTTTTTGTATTCTAATCCTTG
Organism: Petromus typicus; assembly: GCA_004026965.1. NCBI lineage: Eukaryota > Metazoa > Chordata > Mammalia > Rodentia > Petromuridae > Petromus > Petromus typicus. Next base: position 50,539 of record PVIR01009423.1, on the reverse strand, counting down.
AATATTAGAATTAATTCTTTTGTTCATTCTCATTTAGCCTTCCTGTTTCTAAAAATCTTCGTTACTTCTTTCCAGAGTTCTAACATCTTATTTGGTGTTTTGTTGGACTATTTTGCTTTTTATCATTTTTAAAGTATCATTTCATTAAGTTTTAAGATTGTAGGTTATAACTCCTATTTTGTGTACATATCTTGTGGTATACTTTGCACTGTCGGGGTATTATTCTGCCCCTAACTCCGATTTTGTAAAGACAGAAAGGGATTTGAGGGCTGGGGATATAGCTCAGTGGTTTCAACGCCTGTCTTGAAAGCGCAAGGGCCCAGGTTCAATCCCCAGTAACCACATAACAATACTGGGCGTGGAGACTCACCCCAGCAGCAACCAGTACCACATACCACAGTGCCGGGTGTGGTGGCTCACGCCTGTAATCTCACCACTCAGGAGGCAGAGGCAGGAGGATTGCTGTGATGTGAGTTTGAGGCTGAGCTCAGGGCCAGCCTGAACCACAAAGCGAGACCCTGTCTCAAAAAACCTTAAAAAATAAAAATAAAATATAAATTAAAAAAAAAAAAAAGAAAAGAAAGAAAGGGATTTGACCTCAATTCTTTCATGTTGTTTATTTACGTGTGATTATAGCTGTGAATGTGGGCCTACTCAGCTTTCTCCTCTTTCACATTCATTTTATTTCCCGTATTCCAGTATTCAAAAATACAATGATTAATTTTCTTTACTGTTTGTTGTGGTTGTTCTACACTTTCCTCCTTGACCCCTCCCCACCACTAGGGACTGAACTCAGGACCTTGAGCTTGCCAGGCAGGCATGGTGCTGCTGAACTACACCCCCAAGCCCTACTCCTTCCTTTTTAAAGCTGATCTTTCCCTGTAGCAGAAAATGTAGCTGTTCAGCAGTTTCTTGGGACAACCAGTTAAGGAGAACTTCTACAGAGCTCCTTATGCAGAACTCCTGAGTTTCTTTATCACCAGTTCACAGGATGTGCCCGTGACATCTTAAATTTCATGTTACTGAATCTTGCAAACAAGATCTGTAAACAAACACTGGGACAGGAATCAGGAAGAAATAACTGCAAGGCCTGACCCAAGAACTGTTCAGGCCGGGTCTTCTGTTTTTAACCCTTGCACTGCTACTTTGTATTGGTTCCATAATAAAAGAGTTGTTGGAAGACAGCTCAGTGGTTCAGTCTTCCCAGGCTGTTCTTCCTGCTGGAACTCATCCTTGAGTGCCTCAATCTAGCCAAGACCCCACGCTAGGGGTTCACAAGGTAAAAAGAAAATAATTAAAGAGAGAAATGGGAAGCCAAGATGGCTAGTGTTGAGCAATAGCAAAGGCCCTGAATAGCCAGAACCACTGATAATTACTGTACGTTGGGATGAGGGGGCCATGTGTGGTAGTTAGGGATATGTTATTGATACAGGCAAGGCTTGTAAAACAAGAGACAAAGCATTCCTATGTTAAGCTGGGAATGAAACTTTAGTAAGAGTCACCCTGGCCTCAGCTGTGTGCTATCTTACATGTTTTGGTCAGGCTTTTAAAAATAAGCCAACTGTAGGGTTAACTCTTTACAACCTGTATTGTTTACAGCCTGTTTTGGGCATGATCAATGAGGTGGTTCCCCACACTGATCTGGATTATATTTCCAATAGTAAGGGGCTTTTAGTCTGGAAGGAAATACTGGTTAACATCCAAACCTGAGGACTGACTGTATGCTGGTTATATCAATTTCTTGGAGTTCTAAAGTTATTCTTTCTGCTTATTATGTATCTGGCACTTTAAACCCCCTATCTCCTCAACATGTTCTGGTGACTGAATTCAGGACCTGGTGCTTATGGGGAAGGTGAAGTGCCACTAGGCTAAATAACTGACACTATAAATTTTTTTGACAGTTGAAATCACTAACTTTCACAGATGGAATGTACTGGAAAAAGAGTTCTGGAGCTTGGGATGTAGCTCAGTAATGCCACTGCCTACGTGGCAAGTGCCAGGCCCTGAGTTCAATACCTAACTCTGCAAAACAAACAAAAAAAGAGGTCTGTTTTCTCTTCCAGCGTGCTTACTTAGCAGACTCCTGTGGCACCCAGTTCCTCATAGTCAGATTCTGAAGGGCAAGCAAGATATGAGGCCAGCAACTTCCCTTACCACCTCTGGAGCAGTTTTGTAAGAGTAACGTTTCTTTTTTTTGAGACAGGGTCTCATTTTTTATTTCAGGCTGGCCCTGAGCTCAGCCTCAAACTCACATCACAGCAATCCTCCTGCCTCTGCCTCCCAAGTGCTGGGATTACAGGCGTGAGCCACCATGCCTGGCACTGTGGTATACAGTACTGGGTACTGATTGCTGCTGGACGTGAGTCTCCACACCCAGTATTGTATGTGGTTAACCGGGATCAAACCTGGACCCTTGCACTTGCCAGACAGGCGCTGGAACCACTGAGCTAAATCCCCAGCCCTACATAGCAGATTTTTGTACTGTCAGTCATTTTCCACTAGGTTTGCTAAAGGACTCATGATAAAATTCAGTTTAAATTAAATTTACTTTTGACAAGAATATTTGTAATGAACAAAGTTTCCAGGATAAGAAGGAAATTCACATTACTACATGTTACCTGAATCAAGAACCCTAAAAAACTTTCTCAACATAGAGAAGAAGGAATGATGTGTAAATCTGAGTCATCGTTAGTTGAGTTTTATTAATAATATGTTAATGTGGCTAATAAAGAAGTGGCTAGTTAACATGTTACATAAAAATAACTGGAGTCACACTGTTATGGTAGTTCTAGTCACAGTAGTGAAGTACCAAGAATGTATATATAGTACACAGTTTATATAACATTGTGATATATCATAAATATAGTAAACAGCTAGCACAAAAATAATGTAACTTAACTTAGTAATTTGGTTACTGACTACATGTTAAAATGACAGTATTTTAAATATATTTGATTAAATTATTAAAAATTTTAAAAGGTACTCTAAAACCCTACTTTTGATTTAGAGGCCCAAGGAATGTAATTAACACATTAAGAGCACCAACTCTTAATAAATACAGGAGTTAAAACACTCAAAACTGTATGTTTACAATTTATCACAATTATCTGATAGAATAGAAAGCTAATACCAGGGAAAATACCTTCAGATAGAAAAAAACAACTTAACATCCAAAAGTACATTTTTGTAGGAGCTGGAGGGAAGGTAAGGGAATGGGAAAAAATAAGAATCAAAATATATCATGTATAGGTACAAATTCTCAATGATGAACATGAAAATAATGTATACTTAAAGTGCACCCAATAAACTCAATAAAAAAACCCCACATTTTTGCCAGGTGTGGTGCCTCATGCCTGTAAACACAGCACTCAGGAGGCAGAGGCAGGAGGACTGCAGTGAGTGCAAAGCTACGTTGGGCTACATAGTGAGTTCAGGGCCAGTCTGAACTATTAAGCAAGACCCTGTCTCAAAAAACTAAAACAAGGGGCCAGGGATTTAGCTTGCAAAATGGCGAAAATGTGGTCTTGCAAGTGCAAGAACCCTGAATTCAATCCCTGATAACCATATTCCATAATGCTGGGCATGATAACTCACACTCACCAGCAATCAGTACCACATACCACAATGCTGGGCGTGGTGGCTCACACCTGTAATCCCAGCACTGGGGAGGCAGTGGCATGAAGACTGCTGTGAATTCCAAGCTCACCCGGGCTACATAGGGAGCTCAGGGCCAGCCTGAACTACAAAGCGAGACCGTGTCTCAAAAAAACCTAAACCCCCTGACCCCCCCACCAAAAACACCAAAACAAAAACCAAAGATCAAAACCATATTTTTGTACAATTATATTTAGATACTGAACCTTAAAAAACTTATGAAATTTACTTATTTTTTTCAAATTTCAAATGCATAAAGATGAAAAATATATTTGGATTTGCTAAAAGTTACACAGGAAATTTGGTCATTGTCTTCAAATTAATTAAATTTCCTCTAAAATTAATAAAAATCTAAATGTACAGATTTCCTTTTTTGCATTATTACTAACAAGGTCTTGTATTTAAGAGTATTTGTTGGCTTTTAGCTACACATCTAAAGTTTCATACTTACAAAGTCTTCTTCTTCAAACTGCAATTTTTCTACCTTGTCTTCTTTTTTTTCTTCCCTAACATCTGCAGGTGGCTTTTCCTGAAAAGGACAGCTTTTCCGGGCATGGAAGTTGCCATTCCAGTGTCGATGATTTCCTGTGCCACCTCCACTACGTTGGCTCATGCCATCATGACCCCGAGAAGAGCTGTGCCAACCAGATAAATTCCCTGTGATTCCAGCGTATGTTCCCTTAGAAACACCAGAGTCCACAGAATCATGGCGGAACAGAGAGGGCTGATGCCAGGAATCTAGAATAGTAAGGACATGTAATGTATGAACTTGTTTGCTTCTTGGGAAGTCAAAAATAATTGGGCTAGATGCTTCCTGATTTAGTTTATGGTACTGTCCAAAAGTCTGCAGGGGACATATTAAGTTCACTCTCTCTCTCTCTCTCACACACACACCCCCCACATACAAAACAACCACTAAATACATCTTTCTTTTGCGAGCTAACTTCTAAATAAATCCTTCAACTGAACAGATGATTCATGGTAACAAAAACATTAGATATAAAAACATCAATGTAGTTGAGTAATCACTACTAGAAGAAGATTTAATTGAGAAGTATGTCCATGAAAAATCCTATTTTTACAGGATCTTTTATAGACTTGCATCCCACTTTGGGATTGCCCTTTAGGAGTACCTTAAATATAGTCATTAAAGTAGGGCACAGCTCTCACCTCCTGTAGTTCGTAAAGGCCCATTGTTAAAAAAGCCATCAGAGGAATTGTGTCGACGACGGCTTATTCCAAATCTACCTTCTCCTCGGGGTAGGTGGTCTCCGTGTTTTTCAAAAGTGGTTGTAGGTGACTAATATGATAAAGTACAGAGATTCAAACAGGTAAGTAAGATATCATCAATCTCTTTTAATATTACATTAGGTTTTGCATCAGAATGGTGAAAGAAATCCACACTTATGAGAGTTATATACCGTAAAGGTAAAATAAGCTTTTGAGTTAGAGACGTTCTAAACTACAGTTTCAAAGCCAGGTGTGGTAGCACTTGCCTATAGTCCCAGCACTTGAGAGGCTGAAGCAGCAGGTTTGTTGTGAATTCTAGGCCAGCTTGGGCTACAGAGTGAGCTCAAAGCTGGCCTGAATTACATAGTGAGACTTTGACTCTAAATAAATAAATAAATAAATAAAATTAATTTCAATTATTAACTCACTTCCTTTATTCTAGAAGGGGAGAAAAGGCAGTGGGTTTAACTGATTGTATAATAGAATGGACAGGCATCAGCAGCTATATGCAATCCCCAAATTTTACACTTAACAGGAAACACGGAGATAAAATTTGGAAAGAGGAAGAGGAAAGAGATGAAAAAAAAAAAAGAATTAAAATGCATCACAATACATGTACCAAGTCCTCATAATGAATGTAATCATGTACCACAAACATCCACCACAAAATAAAAAATTAATCTACAACAGAGAAAAATCAATACACTTTGCCTGAAAAGTTATTCCACAAAGCATTATTATTTCTGTAAATTACTGTAGATCTGGAGAATGGATATTTATATTCTCGGAAGGTTATGAACAACTACAGTTTGTTGAGGTTTTTACTGTCTTTTGAGATAGGATTTTACTATACAACTAAGGCTTACTTCAAACTTCTGATCCTCCTGTTCCAGACTCCAAGTGCTGGGATTACAGGAGTGTACTACCATTTCCAGCTTAAAATAATTTTTTTCAAATATTACTTGAATTCTTATAATACTATAATTTGGGCATCAACACCATTTTACTAATTTTCAGAGAGGAAGAAAGAGATCAAGGAGTTTACATCTTTGAATCTATACATCTGTAGGGCTGGGGATTTAGCTCAATAATGCCACGCCTGCCTCACAAGCACATAAGTTCAATCCTAGGTACCACAAGAAAAAGAGAAAGAATTTAAACAAGTGAAAGGAAGCAGTTTGAGAAATGCTTTTTGTTTTTTTGAGATAGGGTCTCACTTTGTAGTTCAGGCTGGCCCCAAACTCACAGCAATCCTCCTGCCTCTGCCTCCCGCATGCTGGGATTACAGGTGTGAACTACCATGGTCAGCACTGTGATATGTGGCACTGGGGATTAAACTTGGGACCTTGTGCTTGTGTGGAACCACTGAGCTAAATCCTTGGCCTCTATATTTTCTTAATATCAATATCCTTAAGAATGGCTAATATCAATCTTTACTATCCATTCTAGTGAGTTACAAATATTTTCTATGCTTTCTTCTAAAGGTTTTAGTTTTAACTTTTGAAATTTAGTTTCTACTCAAAACCAAACCAATTCTTGTGTAAGTAAAGACTGAGTGCTCATTCTATACAGATATCAAGTTGCCCTGGTATAAGTTACGAAACAAACACCCAGCCGAAACAAAACTTATCCCTTCTTCCTCTCAATCACCTCAATCAAAAGTCAAATAACTAACTGTATGGACAGCCTCCCCATAACAGGGAGCAAACTCAGGACCTTGCCAAGCAGGTGTGGTGCTGCTAAACTATATCTCCAGGCCTGTACAGGTCTTTTTTTTGAGACAGGGTCTTCCTTTGTAGTTCAGGTTGGCCCTGAACTCATTATGTAGCCCAGGCTAGCTTCAAACTCACAGCAATCTTTCTGCCTCTGCCTCTGGGAGGGCTGGGATTATAGGTATGAGCCACCATGCCCGACAAGCATTGTAGTTTGTGGTTACTGGGGATTGAACTTGTGACCTTGTGCTTGCCAGGCAGATGGCAGAACCATCTGAGCTAAATTCCCAACCCAAGGTATTTTTTTCTACATATAATTCCGTTAGCCTACTAATCCCAAAACTCTAGATCAGATTAGACTAGTTGTGACATTTTAAAATATTCATGAAGGCAATTCAAAATGAAGTTTATTTTTGGCCCTGAACGCATGGCAATCTTCCTGCCTCAACCTTCCAAGCACTGGGACTACCACAGTTGTGCACCGCCATACCTGTTTTTAAAATGAAGTGGTTTTTTTTTTGAGACAGGGTCTCACTCTGTAGTTCAGGATGGCCTTGAGCTCAGCCCCAAACTCACAACAATCCTCCTGCCTCTGCCTCCCGAGTGCTGGGATTATAGGTGTGAGCCACCACGCCCTGCACTGCGGTATGTGGTACTGGCTGCTGTTGGGTGTGAGTCTCCACACCCAGTATTGTATGTGGTTACTGGGGTATCGAACCTGGGCCCTTGCACTTTCAAGACAGGCGCCGGAAGCACTGAGCTAAATCCCCGGCCCTAAAATGAAGTTCTGATCAAAAATTGTGTGTCTAGAACAAACCAGGAACATCTCCCTCAAAATGTGCACTTAAAAATATAGAAAAGTGGTTACTTTTTGGAGACCATTTATCCTATGAATTGAGTTTTTCATCTGTCTTTACTCTTCACACAACATGCATTTTCCCCAATCATAAAATAAATTAATGCCGCTAAATGGAATTTCTAAGGTTTAACAACAGATACATGTACTAGCTGAATAATCACTGTTTCTCTTCTTTTCTCCTCCTTTACTACCTAGTCATAGGTGTGTTCATTCCAAGGGTCTATTTACAAAGGGGCATTTCACTTTCACCTCTGACTCTCTGTCTGATGAGTGGTTAACAGGTATATTTTCTCTCCAAAGTATACTGTAAGTAACATAAAAGATATTAAACATGCTATGGAATGACAACGCTTGGGATATAATTTTAAAATCAGGTACTGACAGTAATAAGGTGCAAACTGAAGCAGATAGCCTAATTACTTATATTCTGTTAAAGATTAAGTATATACTAAGCATTTTTGAAATCCTTGGGCAATGTACAATATATGTATTAAAAAAAATTCAAGACTATAAAACAGGCCACAGACCACCCAAGAATGAAAACAACTGATATATGGATTATTAATATAGGAATGGAGACACATACCTTAGCTGACTGTGGTGTTGAGAAATTTAGCCAAGCAGGAACAAAGTCATGCTGCGCCATTTAGGTCCAGTGTCTCTTTTCAGCAAGGTGAGGCATCCAACCTCATGGCCAGGATCTGAAAATTAAACAATTCAAATCATTTATCCTTCTAAGATGCTGATACCAGTATATACAGGAATCTAGATCCCTCTTTAAAAGGTCTTTCTTCTAAGCCTCTACTTTTGAGGCTCCAAATTTTAGAGAAGTTGAAAACAAAAGCAATGGTCTGTAAATATATGACCATGAAAGGGACATAAACAGAAAAATGTGCCACGAGTCTGCAAAGTTATATGAAGGAAACTAATGCAATGAGTTACATGAGAAGAACCTGAATAAATAAACATCTACTTAATACTACAATAGAAACTTATAACAATATCCTTTAGATAATTGGATAACTTCTGGCAAAAGAAGAGAGATCTCCCCAGAGAACCAACCTCTGAACAGTTTTTCCACCAATATTTTCCAAGTTAAATACTATAGAAAGCAACAAATACTTTTCATGGAACATATACATATTTTTCCTTCCAGTCAGATATATATAGAATATTTACCCCAGAGTGTAACCTCTGTGGTCCTGTTTTCCAAGCTCCTTGAGGTTACCAGTTGAATCTCCCAAGAGGTTTTCTTGTTAAAAGGGAGTTTAAGTAGTCCAGCCAGCAGCACACCTTAGCACAGAGAAGCCCGGCTCCTTGTGGCTCACTTTCTTAGTCCCTTCAATTGCTCATCCTCAACTATCTAGTTCCTGACACGTATCCAAAAGGGGGAAGGGGGAGGGGAAGGGGGAAGGGGAACATAAAAAGTATTTGTTACATTTAAAAAGAGGGGTAAGGGGAAAAAGGTTATGTCTATGTTCACCTCATTCAACTTCCTTGAGTAACAGCACTATAATGTTGGTTAAATAGGTAATACGTGGACATTTGCACAATGAGGGCAAACACTATTCATTACAAGATCATAGTTAGAAAGACAGATAGCTTCATGTGCAGGTAAGTAATGCCATTGAAGTGATAGGTCAAAAATATAATATTAAAACAAGCAAAAATCTTTGCAGCAGTCAACTCCAGTGGTAAACCTGCCACATGACAAAGCCCTCAAAACACAAATCTCATTATTTTTATACAACTGCTAAAAACAGTGTATAGACATGTGTTTCTAATGGTCTTAACCTTCAAAATCAAAGGACCTAAGAAATCTTGCTTTAAAAAAGAATCAGACAGGAACTCGATATTCCCTCTATAAAACAGCAGCTTTCAAGGCAAATTTCTTGGTATACAGCTCTTAAACATATGTCCTATTTCTTTGGTCTTCACTATTTATAAATGCAGCAAAATTAAAACAAGTAGAAAGACAGGGGGTAAGGAGTAATCACGGAGAAAGACAGTTCCACAACGAAGTTTTCTTCTCTTCAGTTTTCAGTATTTCAGTTGTACTCCTTTCCAAAAACTGAATGGAGCTACTGGAAGGTGATATGAAGAATCTTCTACTGCTTTGGTGGAGAAGTAACTTAATATTTTGGATCCATTTTCATCATTATTCAATTATTAAAAAGGCCACACGAATCTATCAATCTGTAAACGAAAAAACAATACATAGAATCACAAGGGCAGTATCACTGTCATATGTAATTGCTAAAATGAGACAGTCAAATATGATCTTGGTCTTAAGTCTAAATCCAATTTATATATTAAATGTAACATATTATGATTTATGACAATATAATTAGATATCAAGTCTTTTAGAAGTTACCTAAACAAAGCATAATAAAGGTAATTCAGAAATGCAAATTAATGGACGAATCTGTGGGTCAAGGAATCTATTCATTCTTCCACCCACCCATCCACTCACCCATCCATTCATTTACGGGGATCAAACCCAGGGCCTCATACATGCTGTGCAAATGTTCTACCAAATGGAATTTTTTAGATTTAGATTTTTCTCTCATAACTGAAACAGCATGCCATTTAAGTGGTTAAAGAACCATTATAACTTGCTGGAATATTGCCAGTCATTAATATCTAATAATTAACAATATTCATATTTAGATTCTTAAAGCAAGATATTTCTCAGGTGTCTATACAATACTTATTTTTGGATACTCAGTCATCAATTTATATTTTAAAATGTGTATATTCTAACTCGATATGCACTGAGATGACAAAAATTACTTTAGCAAATTTTTTTTTTTTTTTGAGACAGGGTCTCGCTTTGTAGTTCAGGCTGGTCCTGAGCTCAGCCTCAAACTCATCACAGCAATCCTCCCGCCTCTGCCTCCTGAGTGCTGGGATTAAAGGCATGGGCCACCACGTTCGCACTATGGTATATGTGGTACTGGTTGTTGCTAGGTGAGTCTCCACGCCCAGTATTGTTATGTGGTTACTGGGGATCGAACCTGGGTCCTTGCACTTGCAAGACAGGTGCCGGAACCACTGAGCTATATCCTTGGCCCAAATTTTCAATGTTCTTCTAAGGGGCAAAATTTTTTAATTTTTAAAAATTTGAGACAAGATCTCAAATTGACTCCTGCCTTGGCCTCTCTAACAAGTTTTCTAAGAATTTCTGTATCTCTGAGCAATTCTGGTCTGCACGCACATTCTAGTCTGGAGGATAACTCTCATATATCCAACTTGGAAGCCCTGATCTTGATCTACTCTTGTTTATTTTCCCACACTCTATTGGGGACTGAACCCAGGGAATATGAGCTGAGTTACATTTCTGGTACTTTTATTTTGAGAGGGAATTGCTTAATCACTAAATTGCCAGGAAAGGCTCAAACTTGCCCCTCAGCTTCCTAAATAGCGAATATATGTATGAAAAAATGAAGGAAAAGGAATTTTAAAAGGACCCCAGAGGTACTCAACCATATATGAAATGCATTATTTTTCAAGCCAGGTAATAAATACAAGATTATATACATTACTCTCTGTGGTTCTCATATACTTCTAATACTTAAAGAATAATAGAATTGGGCCGGGGACTGGGCTCAGTGGCTCTGGCGATTGTCTTGCAAGCGCTAGGACCTGGGTTCGATCCCCGGTTAACCAGATACCATACTGGGTGTGGAGACTCACGCCCAGCAGCAATCAGTACCACATACCACAGTGCCGGCTGTGGTGGCTCACGCCTGTAATCTCAGCACTTGGGAGGCAGAGGCAGGAGGATTGCTGTGATGTGAGTTTGAGGCTGAGCTCAGGGCCAGCCTGAACTACAAAGTGAGACCCTGTCTCAAAAAAAAAAAAAAAAAAAAAAAAAAAAAAAAAAAAAAAAAAAAAAAAAAAAAAAAAAAAAAGAATAATAGAATTGTCAGACGCTGTGGTACATCCTTGTAATCCCAGCACACAGGAGGATCATCCTTGAGTTTGCAGCCAGCCTGGGCTACACAGTAAGTTCAAGACCAGTCTGAACTAAACCACAAGACTATATCTCCAGAGAGTAATAGAACAAGCATGTAAAAGATCTGAATAATGCATTTAAACTTGAAATATATTGTGAACCACACTATATGTCCCTTAAGCACACATGAAACACTCATAAAAACTGCCCGTGCAGGGCCAGAGATTTAGCTCAATAGTTCTGGCATCTGCCTAGCAAGTGCAAGGTCCCAAGTCTGATCCCTAATATCACATACCACAATGGTGGGTATATGGCTCACGCCTGTAATCCCAGCACTTTGGGAAGTAGAGGGCAGGAGGATTGCCCTGAGTTTGAGGTTAGTCTGGGCTACACAGTGAGTTCAGGGCCAGTCTGAACTACAAAGCGAAACCCTGTCTCAAAAAAACTGCTGATGCACTAGTTAAAATAAAACCTCACTTCCAAAGAATAAAACATTGCATGTTCTCTGACCATTCTGTATGGAAATTTTAAAGTGACTTTATGTTGCACCTCATCTCCTACTCTTCCCTTTCCCAAAGAAATTCTGAAAGTCAAGAGGAATTGTCAAAGAATCTGTCAGTGCCAGAATAAGGAACTGGAGAGGTCCACAGCAGTATTCTGGCTAATCAGGACGTGAAGAGTATGTAGAGAGGGGTTCTGAATCTCCATAGACTGCTTTTTTGGCCAGTAGATAGGTTATCTTTCTTGAAAGTAAGTTGGATCAGGACATGTTCGCTCACTGACACAGGACTAGAGTACTGGGCCAGACTGAAGAAAGGTGCTAGTTTAGGGAAAATTATTTGCTATGGGTTCTCTGGTTCAGTATATACACAGATTTTTTTTTCCCTCTGTACTTGAACTGAATAAAAAGGGAGTACTGAGCTACATCCTCAGTCTGAATTGCCGAGGCTAGTCTCAAATTTACAACTGTGCCTCAGCCTCCCAAGTAGCAGGAATAATAGGCATATATTAATGCATGGAGCTAGTCTACACACTTTCGTCAGCACTTTCAAACTAGGTAGATAATTACAGCAGTCACTGATGTAGAAAGTAAAGGTTGGCGAGGCTATGTTTCTTCACGATAATTCAGACTTGTTTTTATAACAGTTTTACCTGTAATTCCCAGTAATATATGTATGCAACACTGTCCCGTAATAATTTCTTTGGGGAAAATATCAAGCAAATCATTATTTGTTGTTGCTGTTGTTTTCAAACAAAGTTTCACTATGTACTCTAGGCTAGCCTCAAACTCACACTCCTCCAGCCTCAGCCTCTCAAATACGAGGATTACAGATGTGGGCCACAACATGTGGATATCAAGTCAAATATTTTTTATGAAAAAGATAATCATTCCATACTTTTTGTCTAAGAATAAGAATCTGACTGAGAGAAATCACAGAACCTGAAGCTCAAGGCAAAGAGATGAATCACACTTTACACAAAAAGAAAGTAAAGTTTTAAACAAAAACAACTTTGTCCTTTCAGTATCTTTTCAGTCTTTTACATACTCAATTCTATGTTTCTATAGTGGAGATCCAATTTAGGTAGTGTTTCCTGAAGAAATAATTAACTAGGGGCCGGGGAGTTAGCTCAGTGGTTCCGGCGCCTGTCTCGTAAGCGCAAGGACCCAGGTTCGATTCCCCGGTAACCACATAACAATACTGGAGACCCACACCCAGCAGCAACCAGTACCACATACTACAGTGCCGGGCGTGGTGGCTCACGCCTGTAATCCCAGCACTCGGGAGGCAGAGGCACGAGGATTGTGATGTGAGTTTGAGGCTGAGCTCAGGGCCAGCCTGAACCACAAAAGCGAGACCCTGTCTCCAAAATAAACCTTAAAAAAAAAAAGAAATATTAACTAGTAATGCTTTGCAATTGGTATTAAAGTTATAAAACAAGTACATACCTCATAACAACTACATACCTAACCATCCTCATTAAACAAAACCATATTATGTAACATTTAAGACTAAGGCCTACGCATCCATGTAGAGAGTATGTGTTGGGGTAGGGATGCATAATAATTCAGAGTAGTCAGATGAAGAAAACTCCTATTAAATTCTATCAAAAGCCCATCTGTTAAGGCTTGGACTCCATGGTGGCCTTGGGAAGATGATACAAACTTTAAGAGTTGGGCCCTACTGAGAGATCAAGTCACTGGGAATATGATTCAAAGGGTATTACGAGATTGTGGATCTTCTCTTGATCTTTTTTGCTAGTTAGCCTCTTGAGATGAGCAACTCTCCTCTCCAATGTACTCCTGCCACAATGTACTGCCTTTACACAAATCAATGATCAGACATGGACAAGAATGTCTAAATCTAAGCCTAAATTAACCTTTTCTCTTCATAATTTGATTTATTTTAGCTACTGTGGTATAGTAATGAAAATGTGAACAACATAGGAACAAATAAAGTAAGACAAAAACAATTTTAAAACCCCTGGTTCGGAAGTAAATAACTAAAAGGAAACATGCCAAAATGTCAGTAATGGTTTTAGCAGGATGTTGGAATTGGAGACATTTTCTTTTATCTTCTCTATTATTCAAATGTACTGTTCTATAAAATTTTAAATTAAAGCTCTTTAATGGTTCCTTTTGAGGATGTGGCTAATTTTTAATGGGTGATTAATTAGAGAGCTTTACTTTTTTACTTATTGAAAAATTTTAAAAGAAGAAAACATTTAAAATAATCTTAGAATTTTTATTGGTTTGGAATGGAACTCATGACCTTGTACTTGCAAAGCAGGCAGCAGCACCACTGAGCTAAATCCTGAGTCCCTATCTTGGAACTTTTTTTTTTTTTTGGAGACAGGGTCTCGCTTTGTAGTACAGGCTAGCCCTGAGCTCAGCCTTGAACTCACAGCAATCCTCCTGCCTCTGTCTCCTGAGTGCTGGGATTATAGGCATGAGCCACCATGCCCGGCACTGTGGTATATGGTACTGATTGCTGCTAGGCGTGAGTCTCCACACCCAGTATTGTAAGTAGTTACCAGGGGATAGAACCCAGGTCCTTATACTTGCAAGACAGGCACCGGAACCACTGAGCTTTTCCCCGGCCCTTAGAACTTTTAAAAAAATATGGAATACTAGACTGGAGACAATAATCAAGATTATATTTTAAAAATCTTTTTAGAAAATTCTCATTTTATATAAGATATCAAACTCTAGAGCTCAAAGGAGATATGAGTTTTAAAGGTAAAATTCTGAGAACTATCAGTACTTTGTGGATAATTTTAAAGTCAGGGGAAAAGATGAGATTTGAGAATACAGAAATAGAAATGTTCACAAGTTCTATTTCACTAACTTTTTCATGTGTTACTATCCTACTTCCAACCATACACCAATTTTTTAAAAGTGTCATATTATTACTATTTCCTTCCATCATATTATATCACTACCTTGATCAGAAATGCCTGGCTTGGGGCCGGGGAGTTAGCTCAGTGGTTCCGGCGCCTGTCTTGCAAGCACAAGGACCCGGGTTCGATTCCCCGGTAACCACATAACAATACTGGGTGTGGAGACCCACACCCAGCAGCAATCAGTACCACATACCACAGTGCCGACCGTGGTGGCTCACGCCTGTAATCTCAGCACTTGGGAGGCAGAGGCAGGAGGATTGCTGTGGTGTGAGTTTGAGGCTGAGCTCAGGACCAGCCTGAACCGCAAAGCGAGACCCTGTCTCAAAAAAAAAAAAAAAAACCTAAAAAAAAAAAAAAAAAGAAATGCCTGGCTCTCCATCAACCATAGAACAGTATTTAAAATCTTCAACATAAGCATGCCTACGTCTATATCTTATAATTAAGCATATTCTCCCATAAGCGTAGGTTTCTGTGAAGGGCCTATATCCACTTCATCTCTTTTTTTCTTTTTCTTTTCTTTGAGACAGGATCTTATAACAGTTCAGACTGGCCTCAAAACTTGTGGCAATCTTCCTGCTTCAGCCTCTTGAGTTCTGAGATTGCAGGTATGTGCCACTACACCAAGTCTGACCTTCTTTTAGTAAGGTACATTCTGGCTGTGCTCCTACTCTCAGCCACTCGTTTCTCCAGAGACCAGCAGCAACACCAATTACTGCTTCTGGTAACTTCAACATCTAGGCACACTGGCTCTATCTAACTAAAAAAAACCCAATTCATTTCTTCCCCAATATGAAACAAAACTCTTTTTCTAGGACCTAAGTTTCCCTCTAAGTATTTCTACGCTTCTTTCCAATCTTAAAATTTCTGTAGTCTGGCTCTCTGTACTGCTGCCCTGTGGCCATTCCCAAGTGGGGATTGCACCTTCGTGGACCCAGCCCCACTGAAGTTCAAAGTCCATGTGGGCCTGCAGGAGCTCAGCCATGACATGTGTGGGGAGCAGTATTTGCAAGAGATCTCTGAAAGACCAATAACTGCTTTTCCACAGGGCCCAAGCCTGCAGAGGGGATAAAGGCTGTGCCACTGTCCACCTGTCGGAGTCCCCAAAGCCAGACCCCACAGAGACCCCTTGATCAGCTAACTGGACCCAAAGGCCAATTAATCAGGAACTGTGCCCAGGCCTCCAAAGCCGAACTCTTGAGGGTAGTGTCCTGTGCCTGCTCATCGTGCGCTGTGGATGGAAAGGTGTTCTGCAGTCAGCATGTGGAAGCCCTATATGGACAATGTGTGTGCACCAGCTAGAGCTGCAGTGCCGTGGATGGTGTCCCGTTTGCCTTGTGGACTGCAGTGACATGTGTCAG
The DNA here is from genome assembly GCA_004026965.1 of Petromus typicus. Classification (NCBI taxonomy): domain Eukaryota; kingdom Metazoa; phylum Chordata; class Mammalia; order Rodentia; family Petromuridae; genus Petromus; species Petromus typicus. Next base: position 34,366 of record PVIR01009423.1, on the reverse strand, counting down.
AATGCACTGAGCAACAGCTGTGCCATGTACGAGGCCTGAGGCCACCATTTCCACAGAGAGGGAGGGAGTGGCTTGTGTATGTGCATTTCATACTTTGGTGACAGAAATGAACAAAGACCTTTACTTTTGAAAAAAAATAAAATTTCAGAGTCTACTGACTTTCTCACTTATTCCTAACCAAAGAAAAATTTTTTCTTTAAACTCTACTGAACACTGACATGTCCTTAATTTTGAAATATCCCTATTTGTTAAGTTTATAATATGAATGATAGAGACTGCTGAATGTCAGAGAATAAATGCTTTTCACTGAAGCTAAATAAATAAATAAATAAATAAAAGAATGTAAATTTAATAGTATTCAAAATATAATGGGAGTATTTATGAACTTTTTTTTGAGACAGGGTCTCACTTTGTAGTTCAGGCTGGCCCTGTCTATGTAGGCCAGACAAGCCTCGAACTCACAACAATCCTCCTGCCTCTGCCTCCCAAGTGCTAGGATTGCAGGTATGAGCCACCACGCCTGGCACTGTGGTATGTGTTTACCAGGGATCTAATTCAGGACTTTGTGTTTTCAAGGCAGACACTGGAACCACTGAGTTAAACCCCTGACCTTTACGAACTGTTTTTAAACGTCCCTGGGAAATACAGTGAAAATTAACTGGTAAAAAAAAAAAAAAAAACCAAAAAACAAAAACAGACCTGAATCACTTACCATGAACGACAAATGTTTCTGAAACGCAATCTAGAATGTTTGCCCTGAACTTGGAACAAAAAACTCTTCTCCATTTTATTCTTCCTCTCTGATGCTGGCATACTATTTTAATTCTGAAAAAAGCTTAATTTATTTCATTCATTTATTTATTTTTACTTTTTTTGAGATAGGGTCTTGCTTTATATAGTTCAGGCTCGCCCTGAGCTCAGCCTTGAACTCAGCAATCCTCCTGTCTCTGCTTCCACAGTGCTGGGATTATAGGGGTGAGTGAGTTACCACACCTGGCACTATGATATATGGCACTGATTGCTGCGAAGTGTGAACCATCATGCCTGGCGCTGTTGTACGCAGTTACTGGAGATCAAACTCTGGACCTTGTGCTTGCAAAGCAGGCTCCAGAACTACTAAGCTAAATCCCAGGCCTCAAAAGCATAATTTTAAATTAAACACATTTTGATTCATAAGTGACATTTCTATTCTGCATACAATATAAAATAATTTACAGGTCAAGGACGTAGCTCAGTGGTTCTGCACCTGCCTGGCAGATACAAGGTACTGAGTTCAATCCCCAGTTACACACACACACACACACACACACACACAATTTAGAAATGTTGTCTTCCTGTAATGTTACTAAACTCTGGCTGGTGTATAGTGATCTTTCTTTTAATAGCCTATGGGAAAATTCCAAAATATGTAGTATCTGACTTAGACAGTCTTGTTTAATTCTGGCTCTATAAACAAAATGCCTTCGAGTATGAGAGTAACAGATACAATTTAGTAATCTGATAAGACTTCTTTGGTAAAGGCTTTTGAGTATGACCTGTAGAAACCGATAAAGTTTTAGAGCTGGTAATAGATCATTTTACAAATCAGTTTTTAATTCTTGTATCTCCTAGAATTGAACTAGGATATAATCTATTTTTCAGTGAAGAAATTATTATAAAGAATTCTGAAAATGCAATGTGAGGGACTTTTGGTAAGTGAAAGTATTCAAAGAATTGTGTAGCTGATAAAACAGCATATTGTATAATAATCTTAGAACTTATGAGCCAGGTTTTTAGCTCAATGGTTCCAGCACCTGCCTTGCAAGTGCAAGGGCCTTAGTTCATTCCCCAGTAACCAAATACAACAGTGCTAGGCATGGAGACTCAGGGCCACCAGCAATCAGTACCACACACCACTCTGCCGGGCATGGTGGCTCACACCTGTAATCCTAGCACTCGGGAGGCAGAGGCAGGAATGCTGTGAGTTCAAAGCCCGTCTGGGCTACATAGTGAGCTCAGAGCTAACCTGTACTACAAAGCGAGACCCTGTCTCAAAAAAACAAAAAGCAAAAAACATATGTATATTGATATATATAAAGTGAAATACATGAAGTTGGCTCAATACTGAACTCTTTCTGTTCAAATGTATAACATTTTCCCAGAGCATTGATCCTCTACCATATGTATCAGGGACCTCCCACTGATCCCAAGTACAAAGAATGTTACTTGGCTCACAGTAGTCAAAACGAATTTATTGAATAAATGTGTAAAGGAAAGAACTGCTGACTAATTAGGTAGTACATCTTCAACTTCACAAACCAAAACCACAGACTGTTTTGTAACCAGATGTTAACAGCTTCTACTATCAACAGCAGTATTTCGAGAGTTCTGTTTATCTCACCCTCCTACAAAATGTAGAGGGCCAGACCAGAGGTTATTTTTTACTCTGCTGGTGGAAATACAACATGGTAGCCTTTTGTTTGTTTTGTAGATGAGAACTCACCAAATAACACAGGTTATCCAAGAATCTGTAACCGTCATGTCTCAGCCTTTCACTGGGACTACCAATGTGTACCACTGTGCTTGGTTAACTCTCTTTTTTTTTTTTAATTTAAAAAACTTTATTTAATTCTGAGTAGCATGAATCAAAATTCGGGGTCTTGTGCTTTCCAGGCAGATACTGTGCCACTGAGCTACATTTCTGGCCCTTTCTGATTTTTTTTTTAAGGTTTTTTGAGACAGGATCTTTGCAGTTCAGGCTGGCCCTGAGCTCAGCCTCAAACTCGTATCACAGCAATCCTCCTGCCTCTGCCTCCCAAGTGCTGGGATTACAGGCATGAGCCACCATGCCCGGCACTGTGGTATGTGGTACTGATTGCTGCATAAGTCTCCATGCCCAGTATGTACTGTATGTGGTTATGGGGGATCAAACCCAGGCCCTTGCGCTTGCAAGACAGGCGCCAGAACCACTGAGCTAAATCCCTGGCCCAAGGGCCCTTTCTGATTTTTAAAATGAAGCCTATTCTTATCTGTTTTACCATCCTTTTATTTATCTTACACAGTATATGAGAATACAAAACACTGACTCCTTAATGACATGTGTTGCAAATTTTCTTCTTCAAGACCACAACCCCATCATAAATCTTTTTTTCCCCTTTACTGAAAGGTTTTGTTTTTTGGTGTTTTTCTTTTACTCAGTGTTTTGAGGAGGGGTTGTTTTTGAAACAAAGTCTCACTATGTAGTCTGGGTTGGCCTAAAATCATGCTTCTCCTGCTTCAGCTTTCCAAGTGCTAGGAATATAGGAGTGAACAAAGATTTCTAGAGAAAAACATGTCGCTGTCTGCCCTTCCATTTACTGCTTGAGATGTTGTTTTTTAGGACATGAAGCTGGAGCAATTATCTAGTGACTGTAAGACCATATGTCAATATAAAGAAGATGGCAGAGCAAAGAAAGAACGTGGAACAGCAATGAGCTGCAGAGCCAGCTTTAGCACTACCAATCCCCAAATACTTTTTTGTTTTGTTTTGTTTTGTTTGTTATGAGACAGGGTCTCGCTTTGTAGTTCAGGCTGGCCTTGAGCTCAGCTCCAAACTCACATCACAACAATCCTCCAGCCTCTGCCTCCCGAGTGCTGGGATTACAGGTGTGAGCCACTATGACCTGGCACTGTGGTATGTGGTGCTGGTTGCTGCTGGGCGTGAGTCTCCACTCCCAGTATTGTATGTGGTTACCGAGGATCGAACCTGGGTCCTTGTGCTTGCAAGACAGGCGCCAGGAACCACTGAGCTAAATCCCCGGCCCAATCCCCAAATACTTATGTGAGACAATAAAATGCTGCTTTAGTCACTTTGCTATTGCTAGGATAAACCCACAAATTAAAACTTCATGATTTCAGCCCATGGTGGCTGCCTCTAAGGCTGCAATAGGATGGTAGAGGGAGAAGTACTCAAGCCATGGCAATTAAGAGTCAGAGTCTAACAATCTACCTTTTTTGAAGGCCTTGCTGGCTGTTATCATATAAATTTTGAAACAATCATATGAAATCTGAAGGGGAAATTCTGTTATATTGGCTGGAACAGCAATGAATCTAGATAATATGGGAAAACTGACATCTTTATAGTAATTCTCTCAAAGTATGGGTACAATTATCTCTTACTTACATCTTCTTTAACATGTTCAAAGGCTTAAAATTTCTTGTTAAGATCTTGCATTCTTGTGCCAGGGACTTATAGTTCCTGCTCATCTGCCAGGCAAGTGTAAGGTCCTAAGCTCGATCTCTGGTGCCATATACCACAATGCCAGGCATGTCAAGGCTAGCCTGGGCTACACGCTGAGTTCAGGGCTAGCCTGAACTACAAAATGAGACTCTGTCTCAAAAAACTAAACAAGTGCTGGGCATGGTGGCTCACGCCTGTAATCCCAGCACTCGGGAGGCAGATGCAGGAGGATTGCTGTGATGAGTTTGAGGCTGAGCTCAGGATCAGCCTGAACTACAAAGCAAGACCCTGTCTCAAAAAAAAAAAAAAAAAGCACCAAACAAAACAAAAAAAACCTAAAAAAGATTTTGCATTCCTGTGTGTGTACTGCTGGGGATTGAAACCACACTACCTCATGAGTGCCAGGCAAGTACTCTACCACTGATCTACATCTGTAGCCCTTGCTTTGTATATTTTAACTCAATTCTTTTCTTATGATATTGAGGATTGAACCACAGGCCTTAAACATGCTAGGCAAGCACAATATCACTGCAGCCATTCTTCAACCCATACTGTTTTAAGTTGTAGTGTTTCTTGTTGCTGAGATACATTATCGACAATATCCAACACCAGCAACAGTACATGAAAAGATTTATGTCAGTCCAAGTTTTACATTTACATATACATACATACATACATACATATATGTGCCGGGGACATAAATATGTGTGCCAGGGATATACACACACACACACACACACACACACACACATAATCCCCTATCTGGTACCAGCAATCAAACTAAGGACTTTGTACTTGCCATGTAGGCATGGCACCACTGGGCTAAATCCCCAGCCTTCGTCATGGGTTTTAGAAGATTCAATCCGTGGTCAGCTGATTCCAAGGCAGGAATGGCATAAAGGGTCTGGCTGAGGAAAAAGCTGCTCATGCTTGTCACAGCAGCCAGGAAAGGCAGAGTGAAAGGAGCAGTCAAGGCAGTTAAATAATATGACCTCTGGGCAGGGATTTTGCTCAGTGGTTCTGGTGCCTGTCTTGCAAACTCAAGGGCCCCAGGTTCCATCTCTGTTAACCACATACAATACTGGGTATGAGACTCATGCCCAGCAGCAACCAGTACCACATACCACAGTGCTGGGCATGGTGGCTCACGCCTGTAATCCCAGCACTTGGGAAGCAAAGACAGGAGGATTGCTGTGCTGTGAGTATGAGGCTGAGCTCAGGGCCAGACTGAACTACAAAGTGAGACCCTGTCTCAAAACAAACTAACAAACAAACAACAACAACAAAAATATGACCTTCTGGGCCAAAGATGTAGCTCAGTAGGGTTGTGACTGCCTGGCAAGCATAAAGTCTTGAGTCGGATCCCAATACAAAAACAAAAACAAAAACAAAAAATTCTTCTAGGTCATGCTTCCAGGGAGTTGACTCTTCTGACTAGGCCTTACCTCCCAACACACATTCAACTGTGGATCAGTCCATGTTAAACCATATATTTCCCTCAGTTTTATTAATTAATGGTTCTAAGAATTATACCAGGGGTGCTCTATCATCAAGCTACATCTCCAAACCTCTCTACCAGCTCCTATCCCATCTTTTATGTTTTGAGACAACGTCTGCTAACTTAGCCCAGGCTGCCCTGGAACTTGTAATTCTCCTGCCTCTGCCTGCTTGGGGTTATAGGAATACCTCACTCAGCTATATTATTTTCTTTAAATGACTGTTAATGGTGTAAATGATATCTGGCCATCGTGTTGAACTGTGATGAACTGTAATAATTTGCAGAATCCACAAATAACATCAGAGAAACTTTTTTGAACACATTAACTCTTAGGTGTCTATCAGATACTGAAGTTGAGATGTGCAATAGCTAGATATGAATCTATAGATGTAACACCAAAGACAAATCTTATTTGAATCCAAAAGCCTAGATGTGATCAACCAAAGATGTGAGTGTAGACAGATAGAAACAGTATATTATAACTTTTAAAGACTGAAAGGCAAGCCTCCTACATGGTGGGTGAGGCAGGCCTGCACCAAGCGTAGGCACTTTAGGATTTTGCTTGGTGAACTTGTCTTAAAACGGAAAAAGAAATACGGATATAGTTCAGTACAAAGCCCCCAGGTGCAATTTCTAGTGCCAAAAAGACACAACACAACAACACACACACTCGTGCAAAGTAGATACTTAGAAGCTAAGTAGAAAGATATTTCAAGGTTGACCAACTGCTTTATCAAATTCTTTTTAGCTGAAGGTTGAGAATGTAGCTCACTGGCACTGCTGCCTGCCTTCTAAGTACAAGGTTGTGAGTCTGATCCCCCATACCACAAATAACAACTACAACAAAAATGCTATTTAGATTAAAGACTGAGCATTGACCACTGAATTTAGCAACATATAAGGGTCGGAGCACACTGGGTAGGGGCAGTGCTAAAAATGTAAATAGATTCCTAAGGAAAGGTACTAGAGACCAAAAGCAAAGGCAATTTTTTTTTTTTTTTTTTTGAGACAGGGTCTCACTTTTGTTGTTCAGGCTGGTCCTGAGCTTGGCCTTGAACTCACAGCAATCCTCCTGCCTCTGCCTCCCAAGTGCTGGGATTACAAGCATGAGCTACCACGCCAGGCACTGTGGTATGCGGTTCTGACTGCTGTTTAGTGTGAGTCCCCACGGCCGGCATTGTTGTATGTGTTTATTGTGGATTGAATCCGGGCCCTTGTATTTTCAAGGCAGGTGCTGGAACCCCTGAACAAAATCCCTGGACCAAAGGCAATTATTTTTGAAAAATGTTGCTGAGAGCAATGAGATGGTGATTTGAAGAAAATATATGGTAAAAAGTTGTTTTGATGCATTTCAATGCCTCACAAGAGAAGGAAAATCTGACGACTCTGGCATTATAGCAAAGTGCAGAGGAAAAAGACGCTTTTGACAAGTTCTTACTAAGGAGCAGAACTTCATGCACTTGCAGAGATAGTCCTTCAATGAGTTCATCAGGCTTCCTTAACTTCATAAAATTTATACCACTATCTAATGTAAAATGTAGGAAGGCAGAATACATAGGTACTACCTTCAATGACAATCAAGAAAGTTTTGATTGTTTTATTCTCTCAGTGAAGTAGAGAGCAAAATATTCAGTTAATTTTGAGAATGGATGTAAGAGTATAAGAATCTTTAATAAGAGTTAAGGGTATAAAATTGGAAAATGAATCAAGAGACAGTAATTTCTAGCACAAAAATAACAGTTCATATACTACTTGCAAACTAGCATGAATTTAAAGAAAAATCAGCATAGTTATGTGGATTGATCAATTGACTGATTGACTGATTTAGAGATAGGGTCTCACTATATAGCTCAGGCTGGCCTTGACTCACCATGTAGCTCAGCCGACCTCAAACTCAAGGTAATCCTCCTGCCTCTGCCTCTCAAGTACTGAGATCACAGGCTTGCACCACTACTAAACTATAATCCTGGCCTCTCAATTTCATTATTTTGAGACAAGATCTTGCCCAGGATGGTTTTGAACTTCTGACTTCCTGCCTTGGATTCCCAGAGTGCTGGGATTACAAGGATATGCTACCATGCCCACTTAGGCAGTGATTACCACTCATGCTGTCTGCTCGCTGACAAAAGATTTCACCAGCTCATTATAAATTTTACTAATGTAAAAATCAGTTGTTTCAGGATCTTTCCCCCAATTATTGTCTTTTAGATATTACCTTTTCTTTTGTGAATGGTGGTATTGCTTTTTTTACATGTTCACTTAGCCAAATACAATTGGCAACTTGTGTCAGTCCCAAAAACAATTTTTCAAATTGTGTAAGTTGATGCAATTAGTGTGTGAAAACAGTAGGTCTAGTGATACAATGTCAGGAAAGCAAGAAAAACTCAGGAACATATTAGGAGTATAAGCCATTGAGGTAGTTGATTTACAAGATGAATTTTGTGTATGTGCTAGGATTCTTTACTGTAGAGAACAAAAATGTTTTTAAAAGCATAGTTGTATTTCTTCAACCACCAAAAGCTTTTTATGGAATAATGAACAGGGTAGGCAAGAGTGGGAATTTTACTGAAATTGGCAATAGTGGAATTAGGTCAGCGAGAGAACAGAGCATTGAGACAATCATAATGGTGGACTAGTTAATTAAAACTACACAACTGGCAGGGCTGGGGATTTAGCTCAGTGGTTCCAGAGTCTTCCTGGCAAGTGCAAGGTCCCGAGCTTGATCCCTGGTAACCACATACCACAAAGCTGGGCATGATGGTGGCTCACACCTATAATCCCAGCACCTGGGAGGCAGAGGCAGCAGGATTGCTGTGACTTAAGAGGACAGTCTGGAGGCTACATAGTGAGCTCAGGGTCAGTCTGAACTACCAAGCAAGAACCTGTCTCAAAAACTAAAAAAAGGGGCCAGGGATTTAGCTCAGAGGTTCTGGCTTATCTGCCTGACAAGTGTAAGGTTCCGAGTTCAATCCCTGGTACCACGTATCACAATGCCAAGTGTGGCATGAACAAAGTAAATAAGACATAGTCACAGTATGGTCATACAACATCATAGCAATGAAGAACAAACTCTTGCACCCTTAACCTGTACTCATTAAAAGCATGATTTGTGTTTTCTCCTAAGACATACAGGGATTTTTTTTTTTTTTTTTTTTTTTGAGACAGGATCTTGCTATGTAATTCAGGCTAGCTTTGAACTAACTATGTAGCTGAGGCTGGTATTGTAGACCTGCAACATCACACCTGGCAGATGGACAGGAATGTAGAATGGCTTTTAAGAAAACAAAAAGAAAGATGACTCTTCATTTGGACCTACAAATGTTCAATTCGTAACTTAAAGGAAAATAAGGGACAAAGGAAAAAAAATGAAAAAGCTTTTATAAACAAGGAGGCAAAGAGCAGTTGAAGAAAATGGGAAATAAAGCAAAATATATCCTATATAGGTACAAATTCCCTATGATGAATGTTATCATTAAGTATATCTAAAATACACCAAAAAGAAAAGAAAAACTGTGATGTACTGTCAAAGGTTTATAATTGGTCTATATCTCTTTAATCACTTTAACAAACTCTTATTCTCAGACTTAGCTTGGTCAACTAGCAGGCAAAGACAGGCAAGCTGGACAAAGACTCACACCAGAGATAAGATTCTGTGACAAGAGGTAACTGCTAAAGAAGACTTCCTAAATCCCAGGAAGCCAAAAGGCTAAAAACAACTGTAAAAACAAGCAAGCAAAACTAGAGGGAAGAAGGGATAAAAAAGGGAAAGAGGGCTGGGAAACAACAGGTATGAGATGAAATAGACTGTTGAAGACAGACTATGAACCCCAGATACTAGGCCATGAAGACTGGGGGGACCTCCTGTAAGTCAGGAATACAAACACATCTTCTCAACTGGAGTGTGCCTTAATTATGGGTATGAGTACCACTGCTGCCAAGGGTATGGGTTAAATAAGCCTCACTTTTGCTGCCACTGAAGTCTCATTTCTGTCTTCTGGTCTGGACAAGTAAGATAATTTCTTACACCTTCATTTTGTAAAACTGGGTTAATTCTTATCAGCTCTGCATATACACATGGTTTGTCATTTAGGAAGTATCTGTCTAAAAACTGGCAGAACAGGTTTACGGTCTAAATTTACCTATCCTATCACCACACTGCCTTTCAAGACTGAGAACAATTTCTAGCTACGTTAAACCTATGGCCACCTTGGATTTCAACACAGCCTCATGTGACTGAGACTGCTTTAGGTAATAAGCATTCCTTGGAGCTACAAAACCAAGACTGAAACAACTGATCAGACTCCAGCCCATCACAGCACACCATACAACTGGCCTGAATTTTTTTGTGTTGGACCAGTTTGAGTTTCTGCAGTACGGTGTGACCCCCAAGGTACTAATCAAGCTAGAGCTCTTCTTTTCTTCTCTTATTTTTTAATTAAAGATTTTTTTTTTTTGTACCAGGGGTAGAATTCTGGACCTTGAGCTTGCAAGGCAACCACAGGAAACACTCAGCTAAATTCCTGGCTCTCAATTAAAGGTCTTGCCCCAGAACTCATACTGTATTAATTTCCATTATCAGTGAAACAGGGACCTACACTTAACTGTTGATAGGTCAATCAGGTTTTATTATGAGTGAATTAAGGAATGCTGTATTTTGGCCCAAAATTTTGAGATGTGACTTCATTAAGCTTTTAACTATAAATTTGAGAGAAAAACTGAGGAACAATCTAGCTGGAGTGGTAGTACATACTTATAATCCCAGCACTCAGGAGGCTGAGGCAGGAAGATGCTGATTTGGAGACCAGCTTGGGCTACACAGCCAAGTTTCAGACCAGCCTAGATTAAGAAAGAACAGAGGAGGAAAGAAAAAAGGAGAAGGAAAAGGAGAAGGTGGAAGAAGAGGAGTAAGAGAAGAAACAGAAGGCAGAAGAACAGCATCATCAACAATCTACCTGATACTCCAAAGACACACTCATACAGAATCATGTTCAAAGTAACTGGCCCAATCCTAAAGTCAGTGTCACTAGTACAACACATCATAACCTATGGGACAGTGAAAACAGGCCTAAAAGAAGTTTACAGCAGGCTGTAAATGCCCACATCAGAAAAACAAGCAAGCCCAAATAATCTGATTATCGCCTCCAGGTCCTAGAAAAACAAGAGTAAACCAAATCCAAACTAGTATAAGGAAGAAAATTATAATGAGCAAAGCAGAAATTAATGAAAGTAAGATTTTTAAAAATTACAAAGAATCAATGAATTGGACCAAGGATGTAGCTCAGTGGCACTGTGCCTGCTTGGCAATCGCAAGGGCCCAAGTTCAATCCTCAATAAAGGGGAGAAGTAAATGAATTAAAGGGCAGGTTCTTTTTTTTTTTTTTTT